>CM060698.1:99633100-99825493 GCA_030686995.1 Artemisia argyi | reverse complement strand
CTTTTGATCGTTTAAATATGATGGATAAGGTATTGAAGCTTTGGATTGAACGGGATTTTCCGATGGTTCAAAAACAACTCCCGGTTTGGATTTGGTTTTTGGGACAACATGAGGTTGGACGTGTGCGGTACTTGGTGGACTAGTAATTTGCACTTTGTCCTTTGTCGCCTTATGTTCACGTTCCACTACCTTTGGAGGAGAAGTAGAAGAGGTAGTAGGAATCGTGGGTCCATTATAAGAAACACCACTACGGGTTGTGATCGCCTTTACATCGCCCTTCGGGTTGGCGATCGTGTTGCTTGGTAGCGTTCCCGATCCCGAAGGTCAATCATTTAAAGACTTCTTTAGTTCAGAAATTTGAGTGATCAACAACCTATTTGTTTCTTCTTGAGCTTTCATGAATTGTTTCAAAACCTCATCGGATGATGATTGAGGTTGAGCAACGGATTGGTATTGATTTTGAAAATTTTGAGCTCGGTTATTTTGATTGAAAGCTTGGTTTTGAAAATTTTCTTGGTTTTGATTACCATTACCATGAAAATTGTTTCCTTGATTTCCATAACTTTGATTACCATAACCTTGATTTCTATTCAAGTTTCATTGATTTTGAAACCCTTGATTGAAATTCCCTTGGTTTTGAAAACCTTGGTTCATTCGATTTTGGTTTTGGTTACGGTTTTGGTTATTTTGGTTAGGATTGAAACTTTGGCTTTGGTTTTGATTGAACCCAGGTGGTCCAAGGAAATTGTTAGAACGATAGCTAAGAAGATTTCGGTCCCCTTGCGGTTGGTGAACATTACCTCCCGTATTGTAGGAACTTTGAGCAAAGTATACGTTCTCTTGAGTGTGACTACCAATGGCAGGACACTCGGAATAGGAATGTGGACCTCCACAAGTTTCACAACTTTGAGCTACGGCTTTGACTTGTTGATTTTGGATGGTTTGATTCATCCTCAACATAGCCATAGATAAGTTGTAACACCCCCAATTTTGAAATATTTGCAGCGGAATAAAGATTGGGTGTTACTTCACAGCTCATAGTTTTTCAGTAGAAAATAATTTTCTAAAACATTTATCATTCGAAGTTTTGTAAATATCAGAGTTTTCAAAAAGAGGTCCCAGTGGTTTTAAATTTTGTAAAATAGGTTTTCGAATGATAATAAAATTTTATAGCCTTTGTAAGAATTTCGTGCTCTTCCGTCCCATCCTTGCTCGTTATAGACCTGAGATAAACATGCTAAAAGTCAACAAAAGTTGAGTGATATTCATAGGTTTAAGTTTAAAAGATTGAACACAAGTTATAAGTGATAATTGCACCGTCATACAATTATAAGTTAAAAACAGTTGTTATTGCATTAAGCTCATGACGCTCAGCCGATTAACAGATCTCATCACGCATGATGGATTATAGTAACAGGGGGCCCTCGGGATAAGTTCTTGCCAGTAACCTATTAGATTTCAAATAAAGTGCGTTTGGTTGTTTTCTCCAACGCCCAAACGGGGATAGTCAATCCCAGATAGATCTATCCACAATTATTTACGTTCACCTCTCTGGGTGACTAAGGCTCATGATATGAGGGGCTTTTAGCAAGGAAAGGTACTTAAGCAATAACAAGATCAGGTAAAGCATACCAAGAAAATACTTGTGTTCAGTTTGTAAAAACTAGCATGTATCCCCCTCGCAGGGTTTATAAAACATTTAAACAAGTAAAGGCAAGGCTATGAACTCACCTTAGTGATTCAGCGAATAAAAATATCGATACTCAGTTTGCAAAATGGGAACGGCTCCACACACGACCTAGATAATATATGGCATGTTTTAGTGCTTGGTAGTCTTAATGTTTTAATCGCGAGTAGTTTTTAAATGCATGATTTGTTAATTTGACGTTAGTAAGACTTTTGGTTTTTATAGTATATTGTTCGTTTAGTTTAGTTATATATACCGTAAGGTTTAATAATAATAATAACGATAGTTTGAAATAAAACGTAACGTTTAATAATAGTAATAATAATAATAGTTTGAAAATAACGTAACGTTTAATAATAAAAATAGTAATAGTGATAGTAGTTTGAAAATAACGTAACGTTTAATAATAAAAATAGTAATAGTAGTAATAGTTTGAAAATAACGTAACGTTTAATAATAAAAATAGTAATAGTAATAATAGTTTGAAAATAAACGTAACGTCGCTACGTGAAATTGTAAAAATGGAAAGTAAAAATAAAAATATTAATTATATATATATGGCCCTTGTATTTTCTAAAAATTTACACTTTTTACCCTAACGGCGTTAGCGTTACGCCGTTAGTCCAAAATTAAATATATTTACATTTTACGTCCAAAACTTTATATTTCTTACACCTTTCACCCTAGAGTTTATAAAAATCAGTTTTCACCCTTTAATTTACAAAATGACATTTTATACCGAAACTTTGAAAAGTTGACACTTTTAACTCAATTTTTGTAAAATTTGCAAATTTAGTCCAAACTTCACTAATTTCAAAACTTAATGTTTTCATTTCTTAAATAGTTGCACAACAGCTTATTGAGCTTATTCTACCAGCTTATTAGTTCGAAAAGTTAATTTGATAGCTTATGGGCTTTTAACGAAAAACTAAGCCCGTTAGTGTTTTTAAATCCAATGGGCCTACGGGGTTTTTGGGCTTTGTTTTGGGCTAAGGTTAGGATATTAAAAACGTTGCCAAACTGCTTATAGCCATAGCTTATTTGATCGGCTTATTTTGAAATGCTTGGGCCTTAAGGTCCAATCGGTAATTTTAAAATTTCAAAACTAGTTTCCAAGTCGATTTGCTTTGTGATTTTTATAGGTTCAAAACACGATTTTTATTACCAAGTTTCTATACGAAAATGATTGTTTGTCATGAGGTCTATTAGTTTGTAAAATAAAATGACATGCTCGTTAAGTAAATATTAAAGATATACGTGCGTTTTGGGCGTAGCATGGGACGAGTTTTATAAAATAAAAGACTTAGAAAAATTTAAGAGTTTTTCATACTTGTTGTGGTACATTAGGAATGTATTCCAAAATGGTTTGTACATAGCTTTTTAGTTTCCAAACTTTACATAACTTAATTGTTAAGGTGTAAAATATATAGACGAACGTAAAATATATATATGTTGTTTGTTTAGTTTTCGAGAGTTTTAGTGCAAGTGTTTGTGATTTATACGAAAATAATTAAATGTACATTTTAAATAAAATGGAAAAAGTTGTGTGAGACTTACTACACCAAAATGGTGGGGTAAAACGAGACGTAGAGTCGAGAAGAAGAGAGTACGAGAGTGTATTGTGTGTGTCGACTCAACCAAGGTTGTGAACAAGGATTTATTTCTTCTAGACTCGATTTGAAAAGCTTGCTCTCTAGCCAAAACAATTTGAAATAGAAACTAACAATAGGACTTAGTATATTTTTGTGATATGATTTGCATGGAAATATGAATCGAGTATATGCATGCATGGTGATATATATATGGTACCTAGTGTGTTCTAGTGTCCAACATTTATGTGAGGTGATGGTTACTTGTGAACCTAAAGTCTTGGAGCAAATGTAGACGCAACATTTACTATCTTGTTTGTTTCTCATGTGTCGACATCTCAAAACCAAAGAAAACGTGGACAATTGAACTCTTACACACGAAATGTACTTGTGATATATATTATAAAAGGTGGTAGTACTTGCCTAGTGATTATAATATGAGGTTGAGTGAGCATGAATCAAGGAAGGTACTAGCTTGTCTTGATAATGCATGTCGACATCCTTTTCTTTTGCTAAACCGATTTGTAATTTTGCATGGCTTGAGATTTTGATAACTTTGAAATATTTAGACACTAGTTTGTGTTTAGAAATGATTTTAGAAAGTTATAGAAACAAACGTGGGTTAAAATGGTTAAGTTTTGGATTAGGTGAAATTTTATGAAATCGTTTTTGGACAAAACGTTTTGCCTATTAAAAATGTTGTTAGACTCGATGTGAGAAACTAAAAAAAATCGACACTCTAATTGTTGGCTAGGGGAGGAATGAGTATGTGTAAAAATAAATGTGTGTCGTGTGTAAGATTTGAGCATACTAAGCTCGTTTCTAGTTGTCCTAGTCGTGTGGAAGTGAAAAAAAAAACAAAAGAAATGAAATGGGCTTAGTTTGGTTTTGGGCCGTAAATAGTAACAAGCCAGAAGTTAGGTGTTGGGCTTGGTGTAATTAAGGGTCCGGTTTGGTGTATTTTAAGATTAGTAAAATATTGATTGTAATTAGTAAAAAGTTTAGAAATTAATTAGTGAGATGTTTACGTGAGTCCGAGAGTGAATAGTGTTTCGTGAATAGTAAAACTTTTGAAAAACATCTCAATATCACTAACCGACTCCAAAAAACGATGAATAGTGAAATGATGAATAGTGTTTTGTGAATAGTAACCGATGAATAGTAATTTTTGAAAAATGTCTCAAAAATGCAGGTTTGTAACGAATAAAATAAATTTTTAATATTCTCGTGATTTTAGACTATATTGGTACATGTGTGAGCATCGTTCCAAGAAAAAAAAAATCATGAGTATCGTAGTGATTTCAAGTAACATAGCATATTTGATAATAAAATATATAAAAAAAAATTTGTTATTGGTAAAAACGTTATCAATTTACGTAATGATATATTAGTCATTGATTTACTTTTACTATTTATAGGGAAATTTACAGGGGATTACAGTACCTACCCCTCATTCTGAATTCCGTCCCGGAATTCAAGTTTAACGAAATTTCTGTATTAGAAAAATTTCGATCAGAGGGTTGTCGAGAGATTAAGATTTTGGAGACGTGGTTTAGTTAGACTTATTTGTGCTAGACAGGATCTAGTAACTGGTGTATTTACGGGTTGTGAATATTGAAGGTAGTGGTTTTGAATAGTAAAATAACGGCTAGGTGTACCGTACCCAACGGTCGGGAATAGTGATCCTAACGGTCCGTAATAGTGATCTAACGGCTAGTTTTCTTCCTACATATACTCCTTTCAAATTTCCATTTCTTCCACCAACCATTTTCCTATCATTTCCTATTCTTAATACTTCCCGAAAAAAAAAATGCCGAGCCTAATTACTATTATCGCAATGGTATATACCGTTGTTGCCATCACCTATTTGACTTTTGTTACGGATGAAGATTATACAATTTTGGTCGGGATTTTGGGGTTCCTAATACCACTCATGGTTCTATCGTATGCGGTTGATAAGGCATGGAGGCACTAGTCTTGAGCTAGGGTTGTTTAAAATGTATCCTTGTTATGTTTCTATGTAATCCTCAATAAATGTGAAATAAGACTTATTTGTCCTTATGTTTAAAAACTAGTCTTGCTATAGTTTTTAATGATTTGTTTATATTTATCTTTCAGCATAAATAAGGTGATTCATCCTGTGGTGGCTTTTGCTATGGTTTTGTTGGTGGGGGTTTTTGTTGTCATAGCGGATCAACCTATTGAAGATTCTATGGTTTATATTGTAATTATTGTGACGTTAGCACTTCCGATGCTAGTTATTTGTTTATTTATTAATTTTCATGGATTTGGATAAATTTTTAGTTATTGGAGTTTTCTGTTAGTCTTTGCGAATTACTAGGGTTTTCCTATTTGTACTTTTGTTGGCTTCTCGTCATAATGACGAAGGAATAAGATAGGTTTTTATGGTAGTTTGTAATATTTATGAATAGTTCAGTTTATCTATATTTGTTGTTTTTAAATGAAGATTGTTATTTAGAAATTTTTGGCATTATGATTGTTCCATCATAACATGATTCTTCCTAAATTAGACATTGTTGATCAGGCTATGTTTAATTGAGGACTAAATGATGTGATGTTAGGTTCAGTCACAGTGGTATTTATGCTTTTTTTTAAGTTGTTTTAGATGGTGTTCAACGTTTTGTTATTATGATATAATACGTAATTTCTTTTAAGAATAAAGTAGGAACTTTATTCATTGATTTATTTATTTATCTTGTGTGTGTGTATATATATATATATATATATATATATATATATATATATATATATATTTGATGATGAGTCAGAAATTTCTAGTCAGAAATTTGTAGGGAAATAACAGTATGCTGTTATTTGGTAAATGGGATAGGAATTGACATTGACGTAGATTATGATTATTTTGGAAATATTACAAGGTAGATTTTTCGATACGGTAGAAGGATAGTTGTTTTACTTAGGTTACATCCATCGTAACTTAAAGTAAAATACGGGGAAGAGATACAATCTCAGGATATTGTCGAACTAGGATTTATTTATTTACAACAGGAATTTATTCATCTGCTTCAATCTAGTCATCATTCCTTTGATACTATCGAAGTTTTTAAAGGTTCTTCATTTCTAAGAGTTTTTGCTTTTGTTTATTTCCATTAGGTATAACTCCTTGCCTAATTCCTTGGTTATGGGTGATGGTAGGGTTAGCCATTCCTTCTGGCGTTTTAAAGTTGGTTGGCCTATATTCCATGCAGTTTTCCTGGTTATCAGGCATATCCGACTCTCCTCTTGCATAAACTATGGTGACTCCTTTAAGTACTACTGACACGATGTTGGTTACCAATTTCCTGACGGCTTCAGTAGTCATGGTGGTTTTTGATGAAGATGGAGTACATGTATTGTTTACATTGTCCATCTTCTGAAATCATTAATGAAACTCAACTTAGAATCCTTCTGATGTCAGAATAATTCAAATGAAGCTAATTATTTCATTGATGATAGACTGAATTGACTCCTTACTGTAATCTAATTTCAAGATATGTCTGTGTTGTATCATAGATAGATAATCAACTCTTGATATGGGATTACTAAGGAACTAAACGATTCGTCCACTAAAATAAAATTTCTCTCTCTTGAAAATTTAATTATAGTATGTTTAAGAATTTCTTAACAATTGTAAGAAATCTTACGGTAGATTTGAATAGTATTGTAGAAGTCATCATAATATTAATAACTTGACTAATCGTCTTTGTAAAACGATTAGTACAACGTCTCTTATTAATATGTCAGGGATCTACGTGGAGTTATTTGTTCATCAAGGGAGGTAACAATTGATGAGATTTTTGCATGAAATTCTGAGGATTCATAGTATGCATGCTTGATAAGAAAGAAAATGATTGATTTATAACGGAGAGATGTAACGGAAGAGAAGGTTATTATAGATTTGATTTCAAGTTCTGAAGGGTTCAGGTTTATTGAACTTTACATGAAATACTAACCAAGTCTGTCTGGTTTAGTAGATGCAGCAGGGATACATGTAAACTTAAGATTAGTTACGCCTTTGACGTAAATATCTAATCTCTTACTCAAGTTCAAGTTGTGCTGCTTCCATGTTTGAGAAACGTTCCTGACACATGTTCATTTGGTTTGCCAACATACTCTATAATGCGGCAATCTTTTGACCTTGGCTCCTGGCTGTCTCTCTAGCCATGCATAAGGTCCTTTCAATTTCTTCAATCCTACCATGTGTATGACCGTGTTCTCTTCTTGCAGAACGGACCCTGTAATCCAAACTTCCAAGTTCCTGGTTGGTGTTGTCCTTTATCTCATCAACCTTTATTCCTAATTCACATATTGCTCGTCTCTCAGCATCCGCTCTTTTGAACAATGCGTCAAGGTTACGGTCGTACCATTCAAATTTTGTTGGTTGTAAACCTTTCAGTTGTTCAGTGTGAGCCTCTAATGTGCTGGCTTGTTGATAAACAAGAGTCCATATTGAATCAGGTGTGCTTATATCGTAGTTGGGGGAATTAGGTGAGGATAAGGTATTTGGGATATCTGGTGTTGCGGAATCTAAAGTGTAGGGTAACGGAGAATTTGGCTCAACATTCGTCCACGGCCTCTCTTGACGTGAACTTTGTCCAACTTCGAATGTTGCCTGACCACCAATCATATCTTCATATGATTCAGTAGTTCTCCTAAGCTTTTGACGTAGAGGTGAAGAAATAGGTGACAATGAGAGTGATTTCTATATTAAATTGGGGCTGTGATATTTGTACGTAGGGATCTTCAGTGTTCGGAGAATTTTGATTGACGGGGGATGTATTAGTATTACGGAGAGTAGTTTTGGCGTTCAAGGAAGTTTTTGGAGACATGTTACTGTAGTAACCGGGAATAGTATTTTATAAGTTACTTTTACGTTATAGATATAATAGTACGGATGAAATAAGAATTATGTAAGCGCAATTTCTAAACATGCAGACTAATCTTAACAAGTAATGTACTGAGCAAGGTAGTATGCAGGCACGGAAAGCACGAAGAGTGTAGGGATATAAAATGTTTTGTTTGTAAAAACGGTTATAGTTCAGATCCAAAATAGATCTGTTTCGCTATAACCAAAGCTCTGATGCCAATCTGTAACACCCCCAATTTTGAAATATTTGCAGCGGAATAAAGATTGGGTGTTACTTCACAGCTCATAGTTTTTCAGTAGAAAATAATTTTCTAAAACATTTATCATTCGAAGTTTTGTAAATATCAGAGTTTTCAAAAAGAGGTCCTAGTGGTTTTAAAATTTGTTAAATAGGTTTTCGAATGATAATAAAATTTTATAGCCTTTGTAAGAATTTCGTGCTCTTCCGTCCCATCCTTGCTCGTTATAGACCTGAGATAAACATGCTAAAAGTCAACAAAAGTTGAGTGATATTCATAGGTTTAAGTTTAAAAGATTGAACCCAAGTTATAAGTGATAATTGCACCGTCATACAATTATAAGTTAAAAATAGTTGTTATTGCATTAAGCTCATGACGCTCAGCCGATTAACAGATCTCATCACGAATGATGGATTATAGTAACAGGGGGCCCTCGGGATAGGTTCTTGCCAGTAACCTATTAGATTTCAAATAAAGTGCGTTTGGTTGTTTTCTCCAACGCCCAAACGGGGATGGTCAATCCCTAATAGATCTATCCACAATTATTTACGTTCACCTCTCTGGGTGACTAAGGCTCATGATATGAGGGGCTTTTAGCAAGGAATGGTACTTAAGCAATAACGAGATCAGGTAAAGCATACCAAGAAAATACTTGTGTTCAGTTTGTAAAAACTAGCATGTATCCCCCTCGTAGGGTTTATAAAACATTTAAACAAGTAAAGGCGAGGCTATGAACTCACCTTAGTGATTCAGCGAATAAAAATATCGATACTCAGTTTGCAAAATGGGAACGGCTCCACACACGACCTAGATAATATATGGCATGTTTTAGTGCTTGGTAGTCTTAATGTTTTAATCGCGAGTAGTTTTTAAATGCATGATTTGTTAATTTGACGTTAGTAAGACTTTTGGTTTTTATAGTATATTGTTCATTTAGTTTAGTTATATATAACGTAAGGTTTAATAATAATAATAACGATAGTTTGAAATAAAATGTAACGTTTAATAATAGTAATAACAATAATAGTTTGAAAATAACGTAACGTTTAATAATAAAAATAGTAATAGTGATAGTAGTTTGAAAATAACGTAACGTTTAATAATAAAAATAGTAATAGTAGTAATAATTTGAAAATAACGTAACGTTTAATAATAAAAATAGTAATAGTAATAATAGTTTGAAAATAAACGTAACGTCGCTACGTGAAATTGTAAAAATGGAAAGTAAAAATAAAAATATTAATTATATATATATGGCCCTTGTATTTTCTAAAAATTTACACTTTTTACCCTAACGGCGTTAGCGTTACGCCGTTAGTCCAAAATTAAATATATTTACATTTTACGTCCAAAACTTTATATTTTTTACACCTTTCACCCTAGAGTTTATAAAAATCAGTTTTCACCCTTTAATTTACGAAATGACATTTTATACCGAAACTTTGAAAAGTTGACACTTTTAACCCAATTTTTGTAAAATTTGCAAATTTAGTCCAAACTTCACTTATTTCAAAACTTAATGTTTTCATTTCTTAAATAGTTTCACAACAGCTTATTGAGCTTATTCTACCAGCTTATTAGTTCGAAAAGTTAATTTGATAGCTTATGGGCTTTTAACGAAAAACTAAGCCCGTTAGTGTTTTTAAATCCAATGGGCCTACGGGGTTTTTGGGCTTTGTTTTGGGCTAAGGTTAGGATATTAAAAACGTTGCCAAACTGCTTATAGCCATAGCTTATTTGATCGGCTTATTTTGAAATGATTGGGCCTTAAGGCCCAATCGGTAATTTTAAAATTTCAAAACTAGTTTCCAAGTCGATTTGCTTTGTGATTTTTATAGGTTCAAAACACGATTTTTATTACCAAGTTTCTATACGAAAATGATTGTTTGTCATGAGGTCTATTAGTTTGTAAAATAAAATGGCATGCTCGTTAAGTAAATATTAAAGATATACGTGCGTTTTGGGCGTAGCATGGGACGAGTTTTATAAAATAAAAAACTTAGAAAAATTTAAGAGTTTTTCATACTTGTTGTGGTACGTTAGGAATGTATTCCAAAATGGTTTGTACGTAGCTTTTTAGTTTCAAAACTTTACATAACTTAATTGTTAAGGTGTAAAATATATAGACGAACGTAAAATATATATATGTTGTTTGTTTAGTTTTCGAGAGTTTTAGTGCAAGTGTTTGTGATTTATACGAAAATAATTAAATGTACGTTTTAAATAAAATGGAAAAAGTTGTGTGAGACTTACTACACCAAAATGGTGGGGTAAAACGAGACGTAGAGTCGAGAAGAAGAGAGTACGAGAGTGTATTGTGTGTGTCGACTCAACCAAGGTTGTGAACAAGGATTTATTTCTTCTAGACTCGATTTGAAAAGCTTGCTCTCTAGCCAAAACAATTTGAAATAGAAACTAACACTAGGACTTAGTATATTTTTGTGATATGATTTGCATGGAAATATGAATCGAGTATATGCATGCATGGTGATATATATATGGTACCTAGTGTGTTCTAGTGTCCAACATTTATGTGAGGTGGTGGTTACTTGTGAACCTAAAGTCTTGGAGCAAATGTAGACGCAACATTTACTACCTTGTTTGTTTCTCAAGTGTCGACATCTCAAAACCAAAGAAAACGTGGACAATTGAACTCTTACACACGAAATGTACTTGTGATATATATTATAAAAGGTGGTAGTACTTGCCTAGTGATTATAATATGAGGTTGAGTGAGCATGAATCAAGGAAGGTACTAGCTTGTCTTGATAATGCATGTCGACATCCTTTTCTTTTGCTAAACCGATTTGTAATTTTGCATGGCTTGAGATTTTGATAACTTTGAAATATTTAGACACTAGTTTGTGTTTAGAAATGATTTTAGGAATAGAAACAAACGTGGGTTAAAATGGTTAAGTTTTGGATTAGGTGAAATTTTATGAAATCGTTTTTGAACAAAACGTTTTGCCTATTAAAAATGTTGTTAGACTCGATGTGAGAAACAAAAAAAATTCGACACTCTAATTGTGAATGAGTATGTGTAAAAATAAATGTGTGTCGTGTGTAAGATTTGAGCATACTAAGCTCGTTTCTAGTTGTCCTAGTTGTGTGGAAGTGAAAAAAAACAAAATAAAGGAAATGGGCTTAGTTTGGTTTTGGGCCGTGAATAGTAACAGGCCAGAAGTTAGGTGTTGGGCTTGGTGTAATTAAGGGGATTAGTAAAATATTGATTGTAATTAGTGAAAAGTTTAGAAATTAATTAGTGAGACGTTTACGTGAGTCCGAGAGTGAATAGTGTTTTGTGAATAGTGTTTCGTGAATAGTAAAACTTTTGAAAAACATCTCAATATCACTAATCGACTCCAAAAATGATGAATAGTGTTTTGTGAATAATAACCGATGAATAGTAATTTTTGAAAAATGTCTCGAAAATGCAGGTTTGTAACGAATAAAAGAAATTTTTAATATTTTCGCGATTTTAGACTATAGTGGTACATGTGTGAGCATCGTTCCAAACAAAAAAAAATCATGAATATCGTAGTGATTTCAAGTAACATAGCATATTTGATAATAAAATATATAAAAAAAATTTTGTTATTGGTAAAAACGTTATCAATTTACGTAATGATATATTAGTCCTTGATTTACTTTTACTATTTATAGGGAAATTTACGAGGGATTACATAAGTCATCAAGCTTCTTTGTGAGAGTCGCTATTTCATTGGATGCGGGAGTGATAGCTCTACATGACTCGTTTCTCTCGGCTGAGGAATCCCAAAAATTATGGTGAGCGGTCATGTTTTCAATGAGATCATAACACTCTTCAGGTCTCCTTTTCATAAAGGTACCACCCGCAGCAGCATTGATTGTATCTCGGTGTCTCATTGTCAACCCATTATAGAAGGTATCTATTTGAGTGACTAGCAACATGTTATGATTTGGACACCGATCGATTGAAAGCTTGTAGCGTTCCCATGCCTCGAATAAGGACTCTTCGGGAAGCTGACGAAAGTTACTGATTTCATTACGTAACTTCGTGACCATAGATGGTGGAAAGTATTTGGCTAAAAATTTAGCAACCATCTCTTCAAAGGTATGAATGGAATTCTTTGGAAGTCTATCAAACCACGCAGTGGCATGATGAGTCAAAGAATATGGAAAGAGGCACAAACGAAGGGCATCATCGGTGACACCATTTTGTTTCATGCTTTGGGTGACGATGAGAAATTTATCAAGATGTTTGTTTGCATCATCACCCGGCAAACCATGGAATTGGCATGAATTTTGGACTTGTTGTATCATATGATGCTTAAGTCCAAAATCCGTAGCCGCGATATTGAGAGGGGCAATAGGGCCACCCCTTCCGTGCATAGTAGGTTGACACAATTCCTCCATCGTGCGGAGATCGGGAATTGGTTCATCCTTCGGAGGTTCACGATTATCATCCATTTTCGGAACATGATCTTCAACAATAGGACGTAGTTCGGTGACGTTTTTTAGTTGACGATTTCGCTTCGATTGTGAACGAGTACGCATACACCACAAAATCAAAATCAATTAAAACAATACCACTTTAACGACAATGGAACTTAAACCAATAATCACGAACGCAAGGTCGACTTCTAAAGAAAAACGCACAAAGGAGCGGGAGAGAATAATGGATCTCTCACTGGGCGAAGTTCGTTGGATCACCACATACCGTTTCGACTCCTCTTAGAGTGTGCTTCTCGTTTAAAAGTTTTCCAAAACGCAAGTGATACAAAGGCAAGTTTTGATCTTTGGTTTGGGAACTTATTATGGTCACACCCCCAGTTGGTAGGTGTTCTGCCTTGGTTTGCATTGGTAAGATTTTAATGTTTGTAATTATTAAACAAAGAAACGGGAAAATCTTTTTGTGTTTTTCTTTATCTTATATAGATATAATACATATATAGAAACAAAAGAAAAATATTTTTGGTTTTTTATAAGTTTTATAAAAGCGTAACTTCTTGCGAAGGTTCTACAAGACTAATCGTCTAAACCTTATCGAGACTTTCGATACACAGCCTCCCCGGCAGCGGCGCCATTTGGTTCGTTGTGTTTGGGTGTGCAAAAAACAATTTATCAAAAATATCAACAAACGTGTAGTCTATGTTATCGTGAGACAACAAGACGTGGAGAAATACGAGTAAACCATTTAGGAAAAAGATTACCTCGCAAAACTCGTGAAAGTGATATTAAAATTGTGGAACCGGGAAGTGATTTCCTGGGTCGTACCCCAACGAGGTGTGAATGGAAAGTTTCGAGGAAAGATCGAGATTAAAACCTTGTATGTTTGGTTGTGAAAGATTGTTTGGTTTTTTGATACGTTAAATTAACAAAAATTACGAATTAACGAACGAAAAAGGAATAAACGTAACCTAAATGGGAAATTACACTAAGGAATGCTGCTAGCTCTTCAAAATTACCTAAAAAGCTACGGGAGACATGTTAGGTATCGGGAATCCTAAAAACACAATTAAACAAATAAACGCGACGTTTATTTAAGATAAACGTCAACGCGCAAACAAAAACGTGAATTTTAAGCTACGTAAGTCCTACGGACATGAAAATTATATTTTTACGAACCTAACAATCAAAGAAAATTAAAAAAAAAAAAGAAATTTTTTTTTTTAATTTTATATTATTTATTATTAATTGAAAACTAATTGAATACTAATAAAACTAATTTAAATTATAAAAATATTATGTGAAGAGTAAAAATTCTAATTATCTTTATAAAAGTACTTGAGACTACCACTAAGCTGGGAAAAATAGGAACAACCCAAATTTGCTTATAAATAAGCTGGAATTAAGCTGATAAGCTTAATAGACTAAGAACTAGTATAAATTAAATAAAGGAAAACAATAACATTAAGAACTGCCTAGCCCAGATGGTGCACGTTGAAGGTCTGGTGTTGACTAGGTCAACCCAAGAGGTCACAAGGTCGAATCTGACTCATGGCACACTTCTTTTTTATTTTTCTTTTTGGGTTTTTCCGTTGCAAAACTAACTAACAACATTAATTAGCAAACTTTTGTGAAAAATACTTTTGTGAAAAGCTCATAATAAGCTTATACGAGCTTAAAAGAATAACAGTTGAGGTTTTATGAAATTAGAAGGTGGTATGAGATAAAAAAGGCTAGGCAATAAGCTGAAAACTAGCAACTAAGTGGAAAATAAGCTAACAACCAATTTGACAGATCCAAATAAGCTAAATTAAACAACAAAGAACACTAAAACAAGCTGAGTAGACATATAAGCAAATTTCGAAATCCACAATCCAAACAGCCTACACAGACTGTTGCAGGCCTAAATTGAGGAGGGGGCAAGAGGGTTTGAGGCCACTTGATTCTAAGGGTTTGATACTCAGCTAGGTAAGCTCTCAAGAGAACCAGGGGGCTTTGGGGCCCACTAAGGAGTCCTGTGGGACCCTTGGAACCTTGGTAGATCAGATGGCAAGATGGAGCAGGGGAGGTCAGTCCCCCTGCAGGCCACTTTGAGGCAATGTATTGCTTCCACAAAAAATCATAAAAATAAGATGATACTGGGATATCAAAGACAAGGTGGGGGACTACCAATTCTGAGAATTTCAAAAGTTAAAACTAAGTACAAAAATCTAAATAAATCTTGCTATTTTAAGAAAAAACTGACAACTACCAATTTGACTTTATGATGAAACTTAAATTCTTGACTTTCTTGGATTTCTACTAAACCATGATTACTCTAAATGTAATAATAAGCAATTTTTAAGTTTATTTATCCTAGGTTACACTAATATCTATCAAATTACAAAATCTCAGCTCCTAAGCATCACCTTTGAACACAGACTTAAGCTTGTGGGTGATTTTTGACTTTTGGCTTTACTTCTACCAAACTGAGAGTGGTAATGAACTTTAATAGGGCTAAGTGACTAGTCTGAGTTGGTTTGAGCAAACAACAACAGCTTAAACTGAGTCAACCAAACTAATCCAAACACCCCTTAAAACTTGATATTGTGAAATTTCCAAGGTTATCAACAGGTTAAGTGATGGAATTTGAAATATAAGCTAACAATAATTAATAACTAACACAAAGAAGCAAAATCAAACAACTATTAAGCATATCACTGATTTGTAAAGAAACATGGTAAAAATCTTACAAGTGATTTCCACAGCTCATCACAGTAAGTGAACTAGGACCAGAACCATAAACCTAACACTCCCATGAGTACTAAACCATGATCAACCAAGCTTTCCTCCTTCTCCAACCTTTGACCCTCCAATTTTTTATATTTTTTCTTGTGCTTTTCTTTGTATTATCTTTCTTTTTTTTTTCTTTCTTTCTGAGTTTCCTTAATTCAACACTCCAAAAAGCTTTTAAATAGATTAAATGAGGTACTGAGATTAGTCAGAATATAATCTAAAGTAAATAGCAATCAATTTCACAAACTAAGAAATTTAAGTAAAAAAATGACTTTGAATAAAAACTGAATGAGACTTGAATTGATTTGAAAATATTGCATTACAACTAAAAGTTAAGCTTAAACTAAGAAAGTTACAATGAAAAAGAGATGCCTTATGAGGCTTACAACTATCCTATTTATACTAAAACTGAGGTAGGTACGAACTTGCATATCTTGTGCTTCCTTTGTGGGAATTAGGGCAGCAAAATGATTCTTGTGACATTCTGAACAAATCCTCACCATCCAATTGTTTTATAACCAATCCTAGTCCTTCATCCATCTTTTGGCGCCAAAACGGGTTGTGTTAAATTGAGACTGCCAGGGTGTATTTTGGGGGTAGGTAGGGAATTGGAGGGTGATAGTGGGTTGGGGGAATGTGTGGGGGAGCTTTTGAGGGAGGTGATGGAGTCTAGCAGAGGTGGAGTGTGGTGATGGTGGTATACTGCTGGGTAAAACGGGGAGGGAAGAAAGGGATGAAGGACTTTGACCGGTTTGACTTCGTTGACCCTTTGACCGACTTTTATTAATACGGGGTGTGGGCTTGGTTTATAAAATGGGCCAAGGGAGGTTTTAGGTGGACTGGGTTTGGTGTTGTGGTGTTGGGTTATGTATTGGACAATGGTGTTTAGCATAGATAATATCATAGGTCCGTTTGGTTTGGTTAGTTTATCACAAGGACCATTTTCGCCAAAAACTAAAAATCCAAGGACTGAAAGTGTGATTCCCCCAAGATACTCATAAGGATGGTTTTTTCCAAGTACCAATAACACAAGTATCTTGAATGAATATTTTCCAAATTTGAATTCCCGGGGGTATTTTCTGCCAAGTTTCAAACTAGAGGGACCAAACTTGTAATATTTCTAAAACTTTTTCCCCAAAGACCATTTTGGATAATATTTGAGTTTTAAAGACTTGAGTTGACTTTTCTTTTAAAATAAGTGCTCAGGGACTAATTTTGACAAGTTTTGAAAGTTGGGGGACTGAAACTGCCAATTATGCAAACTTTGTTCGTTTTTCGTTTGTTTTCAATCATTTTGCATTTAAAACATATAAAACACGATCTTTGGGATATTTTCATTATTTTGATGCATTCTTGAATGTTTTCACGTGTTTTGGCAGTTAAAATACGGTAAAAATGATGAGTATTTACACACTCATCAAGACTAATCATATTTTTGGTTTCCCTTGAGTAGTAATAACCTCGAAATAAGAGCGTATATAAAGCATGGGCAACACTCACATATGACTAGGGTTTAGTGTGTGTGAAATGGTGGAGAAGATAACTTGGTTATTCTCATAAAATGCATCAGTAACTATAGGGATGCATTTGGGTTTGTGTATGACCCATGGATGTGATCCAATAGTCCTAGATGGTCCACATGGCTGACAGTTTATGAAGGAGACAAGAATGACATATGGCGTGACATCCTTGGCAGAGGTTGTTACGGGAATATTCATGAGAGGCACGATTTGTATGTCATAGCGAAATGCTTGCCGACATTGTTAATAAGCCAATGATATAACTGCACGTAGCGTTAATATAATAACGATTTGAAGGGTAAATTGTGAGGACAAATGTTGCATAGGATTCGATTATCCAGGCGAGATTTGTTTTGCATTCGGCCGATATTTGCCTGGGAGTAGGTTTCTTAAGTGAGATGTATTGTGCCCCTAGCTTTGTGGGTCAGCTATGATCATATGAGTTTTAGCCATTTAGACTAAAACTCCTATATGCTATCACTTATCATCAATTTCAAACTAAACATGCTCTTAACAACATATACCTCAACACACCCACATCTACACAAATTTTAACCAACTCCAAATACTTGGTGATACTTGTTACAATGATGACGGTGATGACGGTTCAATTTGTAGTCATTGCGAGAAAGAAAGTTTATGGGTTAAAAAAGAAAAATATAAAAATTTAAGGATTAAACAATATTAAACTAATAAATTAGTGGTAAATGTTGCTACATTTTTTAATTAAGGGTATGTGAAAAGAAGCTTGAAATTTAAAAGGATACTTTTGGTATAACACATCACTCATTTTTAAGTTTTAAGAAAATGAGGTACGATTGGCTGGATGGGTGGCGTCATTCTACCAGCCCAACCCAACTAACGGCGCACCGTACTGGTGCTCGCACCAAAGCTCCTCGCACCATACCAGCCAACGCCATTGATTTTTTTCTTGGTTATTAAAATGGAAGAATCAATGTTTGTGTGTGTGTTTGCAGAAGAAGGAAGAAGATTGCATTTTTTTTATTTTTTTTTATTTTATTTTTGGTTTAGAATGTGTGTTTGCAGCACGAAGAAGATGACATTTTTTTTGTTAATTTTAAATTGGAGTTGGTCTGTTTGGGCTATTGGAGATTGCGTTAGTGAAAGAGTAACACTTTCTTATGTAAGTTCAACTTCTTTTTATAAAAATTGTTATGTTGTTATTTTCTTTTTCTTAATTATATTTTTTGTTTAAATAATTGAAAAAAAAAAAAAAAAAAAAACCCCTCCAACGGAACCACATTTTCTGGTGTCAAGGATAATGGCACAAAATGTGGTGTCAAAGGATTTCTGGTGCCATAGAGTGTTTTGCTGACGTGGCATCATTTTTTGCTAACGGCACGAGGGTACCCAGTACTCTAAGGAAAAGTCATGCATGCTTTATATATAATATATATTAAAGCTATAAATTTGAATTTTAGAATCAATCAGAATCAAAACCCCAAATTGTACATAAACCCTAGTTAACAATTAAGTAGATTAAAAGTTCTACCATTGATTAAAGCTTGTAATAACCACTTGTGTGAGTTTAGCATCTTCAATTTATAAAAATTCCCCCAAGATTTCTTCCTCCAATTCCAAAATCGAACATACACATAAACACAACCTCAAAGTCGGTTTTAGAACATCTAGGAATAGTTCTTAGCGTTAAATGAACAAAAAATTGGATTGATATTTGTAAATTACGGTTTTAGTCCCTTATCTTGAACACTTAACCCTTTAGTACTTACGTGGTGTTTGGTAGGTTGTATTCAAAGGAATGGAAATGATCATTACGACGGAATGAAACAATCTTGTTTGTGTACACGGGAAACAAAATAACAAAACCATTCTCGTCTCATTTCTTAAATCGATTTACATACTATACATAAAACATTATATACCTAAACTCATAATTTTGCAACCCTGAAGTGATCACGACAAAAAGAAGGGCTTTACACTATTTGAACTGTGTGACGGTGAGTTCAAAGTGGATTAATCGGCCAAAATGTTAAAAACCATGGTTATTGAAACTCATACTATTCAATTAAGAAAAAAATGAATTTACTACATTACCCTTTCACCTTATTAATTCAAACAAAATACACGTATTATTTTATAAAATACTTTTTTTTGAACGACAAATTTATTAAAATAGCAAGGGGGCTAGAAAGGGAATTACAAATAGGGAACTAATAATGGATTTTGGATCCAGTTAGTCCAAGAATTGTTCAACTTTCTATATCTATTGGAGAACCAAACATAAGAAAGATCAACTATATTATTGAAAATGTCTTGCTGAATAGGACGCTTGAGACTGAAAATGGAGTCATTGCGAAACTTCCAAATAGACCAAGCCGTGACACCCAAAATAGACTGTACAAAATGCTTCGCGTGAGGATTGACTCGGAGTTCTTCTACCCAATCGAAGCTAGCATCAAACGAATTGATAACAGGAAAGGAGAGAACCAACCACACAAAGACTTTATGCCAAATCTCATAAGTTAACGGGCAATTCCACAAAACATGATCTATGAGCTCCGGACTTTGGTTACAAATAGGACATAGAAGAGAGTTTAATTCAATACATTTCTTGCTTAGATTCCGGCGTGTAGGATGGCTATCACACAAAGCTCTCCAAATCATAATGTTGACCTTTTTCGGGATATAACGAATCCATCTAGCAGGGGAATGAACATCCGGCAAAATGATATTATCAATATGAACACGAGTTTCTTTAACGGAAAAAGAATTGGTTCCTCCGTTTCCCAAGCATCAGGAGTATCAGATATCCGAGAATTATAAAATACTTGTTTTCAAAAATAGTAAACTTGTAAGTTATATATAGAAACTATATTAACAAAATCAATAATTTATAATCTACACTAAGTTAAAATTTTTACAATGCTATACCTCAAACTTTCTTGAAAGGTATACAATACAACTAAAAATTACGATAAAAATAATTTCCATAACACTATTTAAATAAAAGTTAAAAAGTCATTTGACGCATAATACAATTACAAATTAAAAATACCGCATCTTCTTTGCATAAATATCACCTTGATTCTTACCAACATCATCAATAAAATTATTGTCACGAAAAGTAAAAACATTACTTGCAAGAAAATTTAGTTACACGGGTACTCGTCGCTGCAACGCGCATGTATTCTTCAAATTAACATGGTCCGTAACAAAAATTAGGGTTGTTCATTGGTTCCGTTATCGGGTTGTTCGATGTATTTGGTTCGGTTATTTCAATTACTTTTTTTCTGAATAAAAACAAAAACCAAACAGAATGCAAATTGGATTAAACCGAACCGAATTTAAATTAGATTAAACCCAGCCGAAATCAAATTTGAATTTGGTTCAGTTTTTGGGTTGATCCGAATTACCCGACTTACATAATCGATATAGTTTTTAATTTAATTATATAACTTTTTAACACCAAAAGAATTTTCAAACTTAAAAAATATTGTATTTATAATAGGAAGAGTTTAATAGGTTTTGTTTTTAGTTTTTTTATTTATATAAATATACATAAAATATATATATTTATGTGAATTTAGTTTTCGGTTCATTTCGATTTTCATTTTGCTACAACCATATCCAAAACAAAAAGCAAACATTTAATTTGATTCGGTTACAAATTTATTTGGCTTTTTATTCGATTAAAAGCAAACATTTAATTTGATTCGGTTACAAATTTATTTGGCTTTTTATTCGATTCGGTTCGTTTTCGATTTTCAGTTCCTACAATATTACTTGATTTGTGAACACCTTTAACAAAAATAGTACTCGTAGTATAGTACAGTAATAGCAACAGGCTCAAGTAACAGTCAGCCCAGCCCAGCCCAGCCCATATCACATCCCACTTGCTGCTCGAACAAACACTGAAACACATCTCAAAACTCGCTGCTACCATTTTTTCAGTACTCTTTCACTTTGTGAAACAAAACACACAAACACTTAGTTCAACTGTGTGTGTTGCAAATTTGACCTCACTCCAATACGACGTCACTCTGGTATAACAAAAACCCTAATTTTATTCATCTATATTCACTTTTGAATCTTAATTTTTATCTGATTTAGGGTTTACATATCCAATTTATTTATTTATATATAAATGTTTATATAACTGATTACTTTTTAGCTTATCTTAATACCTAATAAAAAAACTGCTTATTTTAATTTTGGTAAAAGTGTTTTATCCTTGTTCGTGTTCGTTCGTTTAAGTTTAACCCCAAACGGACAGATTTTGTGGTTTTTTTAATATAAAAATAAAATGAGACTGTTCGTGTTCGTTTATTAAGACGTTAAATGAATGTACATAAACTTAATAGATAAAAGTGCTTATTTGGTAAGTCACGTTAGAAGGTATGTTTCAGATGGACAATAAGCTTAGTGTTATATGCGCATTAGGTTTGGCACAAAAAAGAGGGAGTAAATTGCGTACGTAGGGATGTAAACGGCCAGGGGCGGATGTACATGCAAGCCAGGGGTAGCGGTCGCTACCCCTGAACTTTTACCCGGGAGTGGCATTTTTGGCGATTTTTGGGCATTTTTGGCGATTTTTGGCCATTTTTTGGCGATTTCGCGACCCCTGAAACAAATTTTTGCTACCCCTAAACAAATTTTCGTATTTCGCTACCCCTAAACTTGGCTCCTAGTTCCGCCCCTGTAAACGGCACGAATGGAGCCTTGTTTGTGTTCGTTCGTTAAAGTCAAACAGGAAAACACTTAAAGGAGATATTTTGTGTTCTTTTTAAGGAAGGGACGTTGTTTGTTTATGTTTGTTCATTAAGACGTAAAATGAACAAACATAAATAAATGTACATGAAATATGCGTAACAATTTAAGGTATACCTATTTTACTAACTAGAAGGATAAAGGGATGAGGTTTGCTCTGTTGGGGTTAAAAGGGAGTGCGAGTCCAGATAAGATGTACTCGGCCTAACCAGCTATCCCGTGACGGTTTCCGACCCTTTCCCGGGCTACCTTAAAGATGTGAACCTAGTGAGGTTTTACTAAATGTATACAGTAAAAAAATAAAATAATCATGATTTTTGAATATAAGATAATAAATTAAAGAAAATGAACATTTTTGAACGCGTAATTATATCGTGGTAACGCCTTTAATATGCTAGGTTTTGAAAAAGACTTTTCATGTCATTCCCATTTAGGTCGGATTCAGATCCCTATGTTGTTTCCTTTTCCTTCTACACCTTTTTCCTACGTTCATGAGCGAACTAGACTTTTGTTCTTGTTTGTTTATCTAACTAAGCGAATATAAACGAACTTCTTACTGAACGGTTCGTGAACTGTTCAATGAACGTCTGGTTTGTTTACAATCCTATATGCGTACGTGTGAGTGATAAAGTGATTCTGTTTTGCCGTTTTGGTATATGGATTTAAGTCTAAAACTAATAGTTAATTGCAATTTGGTTCTTAACCACTAGTTTAAGTATTGGATTCTTTACTTGCAAAGTTGCAATAAATACTAGTGTAATCAGTTCAAGGAAATATTTGTTTTGGTTTGGCACAAAAGAGTAATTTGCGTTTGCTGAAGTGATTGAGTGATTCCTCTTTCGTATGGCATTTATTACTAAGGATGGAAAATGGCAAATACGTATTTTTCATGAGTTTGAGGCTAAATTTTATAAAAATCAATATTTTGGAAGCTTGCTATTTGAATTTATTGTGGTGAAAAGAGTTGACGTTTTCAAAAGAAGGCTATTGGAGTGTTTTTGGGCTCTTGTTAGTTGTTGTGTGCTTGGGTTGTTTAAGTTTTTTCGGAATAATGCCGACAGACAAGATATTCTTCCCCATTTATTGTGTTTATGACCTGATTTCATGCGTGCATTTTTTTTTGTGTATAAATTATATGCAAGTGATAACAACCAAAGTTTGTAACCATCTTAAAGTGAAAATTCCCAAATATGTTATTTCCATGATTAGTATCGGAAGATCTTAATTGTATTTTGTTTTTTTTCCCTTTCAGTGTTGGGATAATTAGCTGTCCATCCAATGGATTTTGATGAATATGATTACTTGGAAAAAACGGTGGAAAATTCGGAAGCACCAAAGCCAGAGGAAAGAGCTAATGGCGTTGAGGAAACTGATAAAAAAGAAGACAAGGAACGGAGGCAGAGCTCTAGACATCGAAGTGAGAAAAGCCATGATGAACGTAGTTCAAAACGTGCAAAGTCGGGGGAAGAGTCGCGTGATCGTGACACAGAAAGGGGCTCTTCACGCCACCGTTCATCTCCAAAGGACGGTGATAGGAGCGATAGAGACAGACATAGGAGTAGCCGCGAAACGAGAGACAGGGATAAGGATAAGGGCAGGGAGGAGAGAAATGGTAAAGGTAGAGATAGAGATAGAGAACGAGATAGAGAGAGAGGTGCGGACAGGGAGAGGGATCGTGTGAGGGGAAGGAGGGAACATGGGCGTGAAAGTGAGAAAGACAGGTTGGATAAAGAGCAAGATAAAGATCTCGATCGACCTCATCGCAGTGGTAGCAGGTCAGAAAGAACCGGAAATGATCGGGACAGGGAGAAGAGCCGTGATAGGGAGACTAAAGACAGAGATGGGGAGAAGAGCCGTGAGAGAGAAGTTAAAGACAGAGATGGGGAGAGGAGTCGTGATAGAGAGGTTAAAGAAAGAGTCAGGGAAAAGAGCCGCGATAGAGAGGTTAAGGATAGAGACAGGGAAAAGAGCCGCGATAGAGAGGTTAAGGATAGAGACAGGGAAAGGAGCCGTGATAGAGAGGCCAAAGATAGAGACAGGGAGAAGAGCCGTGATAGGGAGGCTAAAGATCGAGAAAAAGAAAGGGAAATCAGAGAACCTGAGCGCGAAAGCAGGTACTTTTTACTTTTATCATATTAGGTTCATTTTCTCATTCCACGTGTTAGATATGTTAAGCTTGCATAAGTGCTTTTTAGCATTACTCATTGACTGGCGTTAGTGGCTCATTAATTGTTTAAATGTTGCATGAGCTGAGTAGTTGTTAGGATGCTATTCAGTTTACCAAAGTCGTTTACCCTGCTGTGTGGCTTTGTGATCCTAGTATATTGTACTCTTAGTAACAGTTACAGTTGTGCAAGTTTTATACAAGAACTGGGGTGCAACGTATCTTTCCTCTATCTTGGTTTCCAGGATGGGTAGATGTGGAATGCTTATTTCTGGTGTTTGTTTGTGATTAAAGTATTTTGTGCTCGCTCTCTGCTCATTGGCTAGACATACTTTGGTAGGAAGTACCAGCCTTATTTATAACGACTTACAGCACCCACCAACAATTATTAGGCTCATATTAGCTTGTCTCGTAATGCATCTATGCCATGTGAGTTAAGTTTGTGTCTCTCTCTAGCTCTTTGGAACCACAATTTGGACAAAAAGCTTCTTTAGAACTCATCCTGAGTTTTCAATACGGAATAGGAGGGTACTTTGCTTTAGCATGTCAGTTCAGTGAGTCGTTTAGGGCTTGAGGAAGCCAACAGTGATGATGTTGCTATGTTGTTCTAAGAGGGGGATGCAAAGGTAACAGATTTAGCTTATCTATGTCCCAACTCGTTGCATGTAAGATAGGTTACCTGGGAAGGCTCATACTTCAACCTTCAGTTGTCTGCAAGTTATCTTTACTTGTATATAAAGCATCAAATTAGCCACTCTATTTTATGAGGTTTTCATGGCTTCTTATGTTCAAGCATTTTCGGGTGACCGCATCTCACTCTTCTAACCTTACCAGTCCACTCATCTCCCGGAACAGTCATCCTTGAGTCATCTTCACCCACGTTCACCAACTATAATATGATCGTGATATTAAAAACTGGAATATAACTTTGTACTTGCTGCATAGCGTGGAATAATTTATAGCCTGAATAGAAGTCGATGTATGCTGAAACACAATTCAGTGCATATTTTCTTTAAACTCTATGGGCGTTGTGGCCACAGAAGTGCTATTCAAGTTTCTTTTGCCTTTGTCATCCTTCAACATGACAACATCTATGAGAACAAACCCCTAGCACTTGAGAATTGATATTCACTTGTGTACAATTGGTTTTTAATTTGCAAGATGATGTTGATTGTTTGCCACTGGCACAAGTTGTAGAACATCATGAAAATAATGTCAGAAGCTGTTTATTAATATTAAAGTGCATACTTGATTTTCCAGTTTACCCCAATGGGATGTAGACTTTTCATGTCTTACGGGCATTGCCTCTGCATATTCTGATGCAATCGTCTTGTTTTTCGTTTAAAAAATTTAGCTGTACATCTATTCATTTTTATTTTTCTTTTCTGACTTCATTATGCTTTTGGCTGTTTCGTCTCTTGCATCAATCATTGTGAAAGGTAATTTTACTTAGTCGAATGCTAAAATAAGCCTAAATCTCTTCAACCTCATGGACTGGTTGATGAACTTGGCCTTTGTATTGACGCGTTGAGACCCCATAAAGGGCTCTGCCTGGTTTGTAATCTTCAAGTTCTTTAAAGTTATAAGTTTCTGGACTGGAGTTATAGCAAGTCTGCAAGTGTAATCATTACGTGGAATAACAGGAATGCTAACCAATTTCTTATACATCATCATTAGAGTTCGATATCAGAGATATTCATCCTCCTTCTAAAAGTGAGCCCTTTTTGTTGCTAGGGAAGAAAATATGTTTTGTCCTGTATGTGTTCACCCCTCTGCATTGGTTGATTAGTGGTGTTTTTGATATTACCAACATAGATACTTTTCCTTGGTAACATAGTTACTGTGATATCTTAGTTTCTTAGAAATGTGAATATATAAAATTTTGTTTTGAGTATAGAATATTGAACACTAGATTCTGGGAACTCGCAGATGTGCTAAAGCAATCCTCAGATGGTCATTCTGGCTTCTAAGTCAGGCACAGGGACTCAGGTCATGGGTCTAAACACTTCCTACTAGGCCTTTAAAACTCGAAATTTCAAGATTGGGGTTTCAAGTTGGTGGCTGTATTGGCAGGGTGATGATGTCATCTTATGATTCTCATTATCCTCCACCTTTCGACTGGCGTCATCTTATTTATATCTGTTCTGTTGCAGAAATGCTGTTGTGGGAGTAGTGGGCTTTGCTTTACAGAGGCCTTGCTCGGGGATATCAAGAGCCATTTATATTTTGCAGGATATTATATTGCCACGTTTTATAGGATAATGTTATCATATTTCAGGTCTATAACCACTGAGAGTTGTTCAATGGAAATTCTTACACTGTTCAAGTGGCACATACTCAACCTTGCTACGTTGACACATCATAAAGCTGAAACAAAAACACCATAGGATGATTAGGGTGCCGATTATGGCTTTTTTATGCATTTCTTATCATGCACGTCTCTTACTGGTTTCTGCATTATCTAATCATGAAACAAAAGCTGTTAACAGGTCAAAATCACATACTTACTAGTATTATCATGCAACTCTTCCATTTATATCGGTTGATGTTCAAGTAAGCTTAGGTTCATTAGAAAAGGTACAAAACCTCTTTATTCAGTGTTGCCTGAATTATCACATAGTTTTGTATGCTATTAATTGTTACCTTGCTCTCCAGGTCGGTTTTTTTGAATTTGCATACACAGATGTTCATAACTTTCAGCTGTGCAATTTCACAATCTTTAACAATAAAGCATAGAGTTTTGAAGAACTTATTATTTTTTTGAGCTTCGGTTACAATAATGGAAGCAGTTCTTGCATTTGTGACTGCTCCCTTTGTTCCATTTTATTCGTTCACAAATGCTCTAGTCATTAGTTATTATCACAAACTAAAATGGGAAACCTGGCAAATGTTGATTACTGCAGGCGATATAAAGATAAAAAGGATGGAGCAGTAGAGCCAGAAGTAGATCCAGAACGAGATCAGCGCACAGTTTTTGCATATCAGGTAAAGGAACATGCTAGTGGCATCTGTATCTTAAATGTGACGCCCACATTTTCAATCATATAGTTTTCATACCCTACCATCGGCTCCTATGTGGTTAATTTATTTTCTACAAAATTTCCAGATATCTTTGAAGGCCGACGAAAGAGATGTTTATGAGTTCTTCTCAAGGGCTGGCAAGGTTGATTCTAGAACCTCTTTTTTCCATTGTATTACATTTGATACTTTACTTGTTCTCTTTTTGAAATCACTGCAATCATTCATTCAGTTTGTGTGATTTTTATAAAAAAAGTAATCAGGCATATCAGTTCAAAAGTTCACTTAGCAACGGTTCGACATGTGGTGGCTTGGCTCTTCACATCCTAAGACTATTATATGTTAATATGTTTGAGAACTACAAAATCTTTTTTATGGCACTCCTCTTCTAATATAAATTGTTGAAAAGAAAGGAAATTTTTTTATTTTAAAATAGAAAGAGCAGTGGTTTTGTTCCTTTTTTTGCATTTATATAAACAAGAGTTTTGCTTTTTGTTTGTTCTTTATGAATGTTGCTGATAGGATCAATTGTCATTTCAGGTTCGAGATGTGCGCCTTATTATGGACCGTAACTCAAGACGTTCAAAAGGAGTTGGGTATGCTCTTCTACTTTACATCGATATTCATTTCTCCTCAGATTTAGGACATCATTGTTGTTTGGTAGAGGATCCCCAAACTTGTGGATTCAGCTGATGAGCTGTATGACACTCCACTATGCACCCCGAAACGTGCTTCCCTTAATGAATCTAGATATCCTCGATTTGAGAATAACAAGATTTTTTTTTCCTTTCCTGTATTTCAGTTTTACAGACTTCTAACATATTGTTTTAGCTAATTAGCTGAAAGCATATTTTTAATCTAACTAACTAGTTCTTTATTCCTCAAACAAACACTAGGAACAATCTGCATATCTGGTAGTTGTATTCATTAAATGGTTTTGTATCTTACAATCTTAGCATTTTCAGGTACATTGAATTTTATGATGCAATGTCTGTCCCTATGGCAATAGCACTCTCTGGTCAGCCTCTTCTTGGTCAACCTGTGATGGTTAAACCTTCAGAAGCTGAAAAAAATCTTGTGCAGTCTACAACAACTGTTGGTGGAGTTGCAGGTGGAACAGGCGCGTATGCAGGGGGAGCTAGAAAATTGTATGTTGGCAATTTGCATTACAATATGAAGGAAGATCAACTTCGTCAGGTTTGGACATCACTCATAATGATATTTAATTTTTGTAATTAATAATTATTAATTTGTTATTTTTTGTTGATAAAATGTAAATCATATGTAATACGTTCTCTCTTGGACATATAAATTTCACTGAATGTTTTAATGAATGTAATATGTAGACTGTTAGTCTTTCAATGTTAATAACACAGAAGTAACATTCTCATGATTTTCTGAAATTGAATCTGCGATCGTATACTATATAGTTTCATTTTCTGTTTAGGTATTCGAGTCATTTGGCACCGTAGAGCTCGTGCAGTTACCTACTGATGAGACTGGGAATTGTAAAGGTTTTGGTTTTATTCAGGTAAGGTTTCCCCATATCATCTACCCTCAGTATGCTACATTACTACTTAAGATGGTGTCAATACGATTTTCCAGCTATTCAGTTTTGGTTTTATTCTGGTCAAACTTAGACGTTTTCTGCGTGTATTCAGTTTGCTCGACTTGAAGATGCCAGGGCTGCACAGAGTTTGAACGGACAGTTGGAGATTGCAGGTCGAATGATGAAGGTAAAAATTTCCATGATTCATCAAGTTACATGTCGAGCAGTTTTTGTTTTGGCAAAATAGTAGTATTTCTTCATTTGAACCCTTCTATATAGTTTTAGGAACTGTCGAGCAGGTATATGGATTGTCTTACGGGAATTGATTTCCATGCTAAGAATCTTGTATGCCACGGAGTTTACTTGCTTAATATCTGATAGAAGGTTAAGGTCTATAGTAGTTCTATATATACCTTGGGTTGTATGCTACAGAGTTTGAAGAATATGCTCTTTAGTTAGTTTATGTTTATTTGCTATTGGAGCATCTTTCTAGCCTAGATTGTAGGGTGACAATGCACCATACTTTTATATAGCGATAGTTTTGTGTTTTGATCTATTTATATTATGTTGTAATATAGTAGTAACTATTAATGCAGGTGTCTGCCATTACTGATCAAACTGGAATGCAAGAAATGGGTGTTAATCCTGGTGATTTCGATGATGATGATGGAGGCGGCTTGGTTAGTAACTGTTTCTTTGTTTTATTGAACTTCAACAAACAGATTTTTTGTGCTATTTCTAATTGTTATCATAATAACACATTTATTGTTATTAATTAAAAAAATGGATGAAAAAATTGTGGGTCCGACTGTTTCGGCCCTCAATAAACATGACCTGTTTTAACCCCCTCATCTTCCCACTTTCAACTTTTACAAAGAGCTATAGACGTTTTTTTATTTCGTGTAGGGTTGTAAATATCATTATCATATCACCTTTTATCTATTGATTTTCAGTCTTTGAATGCACGTTCTCGAGCACTTCTCATGCAGAAGTTGGATCGTACTGGAACCGCACCAAGGTCTAATACGAATTACAACCAATAGTTTTATTTTATTAATATCGGTTACATATATATGCTCATAGTGTATAACGATTTTCACGTTTGCAGTGTTATTGGATCAATGGGCATCCCAACCACAGGGGGCGGAGTTCCTCTTCCTGCAATGACAGGTGCAGCCCTTGCTGTTCCACCTGTTACTGTACCATCTGCAGAGAGCGTTGGTGTTCCCAGTGAGTGTCTATTGCTGAACAACATGTTTGATCCAGAATTGGAGGTTAGTACAATTCGTAAGTCAATTCTTGTCAATTGATTATAAGTTTGTTTACTCACTTCTTTTTTCTATGCAGGACGAGCCAGATTTTGATCTGGATATCAAGGAAGACGTTCAATCTGAATCCTCAAAATATGGGAAGTTGAGGCATATTTACGTTGAGAAGTAAGTTTCTTTTTTATCAGTCTACTTGAAAATGATAAATAATAATTTGGTTGAGTTTGGTGAAACCATTTCTCTTAAATCCTTTCAGTGTCATTACACTACACTGTATGTGACCAATATATTTCAGAAACTGAACCGGAAAATATTAACCAAAGAAGTGTTAAAAATGAACCATATGAACTAGAGCCTTTTTGTCATATTCGATCATGGCAAGAATGAACCACGAGAAAACCAGAGTTTGGTTGTCACATTTGACATATCTAAGCATAACAGTTTGTTAGGAAATTATTAGAATTTTGTAGGTTAATCCACACCTTGAATAAGTGTAACATGCAATTAGAATTTCATTTTTCCACTCATCATGTTACTCAAGTAAATGGTCAAAACGCGATTTGATCCATAGTTTTCCAATTCACTAATTGATTTATCTACTAAACCAAAACTTGGGTGCTTGTTTTTTGTTAACAGGAACAGTGCTGGATTTGTCTACTTGCGTTTTGAGAACGCTCAATCTGCAGTAGCTGCCCAACGTGCTCTTCATGGGAGATGGTTTGCTGGGAAGATGATAACAGCCACCTTTATGGTAATATCTGGATTAATGTTACCACTAAAGCTCTAAAATGACATTAAAAATATATGCTTAATAAATCTTGTTACAACTAGGTAACTGTAGCTTGGAAATTTGAAAAAAATGAAAACTAGTGTCCCAACCTAAACAATGAATCGAATTTTTTTGCTGCTGGGTATCTAATTTATCGCTCGAACCAAATTATGGATGTTTCTGAACATAACCAATCAACTTTGGTTCAGTTTGGTCAGAGTATCGTGGTTTCAATAATCATTCACATTACATATATAGTTGGAGTAATAATAAAACTCTTTAAATAAAATGATCTAGGAGATTTCATGCATTAAACGTATTCTGTGGACACCTGTAGGATGCTTTTTTATTTCAATGTTTTACTCATTAGAGTAAATTTGCAAACCCTGATCATGAATGCACAAATAAATGGGTCAATATTGCCACCTCTACCTAAATTCAGTCTAGACTTTACTGCATCCCAGCTTTGTAATTAATCTAATGTTGATAAAACCTTGATACAGCTGCCCCAGCATTACGAGACCAAATTCCCAGAGAGCGTCTAGAGGATGTTTGTAAACCTCAACACATGTGCCTCAGGACCATGAAATCAGAATTTTCAGACAGCGTGTAGACAATGTGGTTATTAAATCGAATTTTTTATAATTGGTTGTGGTTGTACATTTAGATGGCTTTCTAAAGTGTGAAAAGAACAAAGTTTGATACCGAGCAACTGCAGACATTCATGTTTTTATCATTCTAAGGAAACTCTTGATTGTATAATCATAATTAAGTGTATTACAATTTTCTTAATCCAGATTTAGCTATGTTTTCACTTGCATAACTGCTGCATGGGTTGTGGTTTGTCTTTCTTGTCTTTGTTTAACGAGGTCAAGTATCATTCGTCTTACTGGAAGACCGACTTTTTAATCATAGGGATTAGGGGATATAATGGTAACATGTTTACTGTGGGCTGTTTGGGTATCATATCAAAACGTGTAATCTTTCAGTTAGTAAACTGGTCTCTCCTCGTCTTAACATTTATTGATGATCATCTTACTCTTTCATACCAAACACCATGTAAACCTATGAGGAGACGTCGACAACGTCTCTTAATCATATGGGGTGTAATCCTGCAACCTATTCTAAGGGAACAGAAGCCATAATTGGATAGAAAAGTAAATTTCATTGCATTAAAATTAGAATTCAGTACAATAATAGACTTCCTAGACCTACTCCTTGTAGATGAGTATCTTGTGCGCAGCTGAGCGCACATTGACATCAACATCTCTAACGACACGAGCATAGTACTTATAGTCAACAATCCTATACAGATTAATCCTATATTCTATCTCCATGTCTTCAGTAACGGTCTCCATAGCTGGTGAATTTGCAGCAGAGTACTGAACAATCCTCTGTTCTTGCTCCTGAGCTTCAGATCCTGAGCCGCTAGCAGTGGTAGTCTGTACCTGAACAACAGGTCTCTCATAAGTGACTTGAGTAGTCTTCTTGTGTGTGAGCTGGTGGTGTTCAATAGTACGATGGTCCACATTGCTAGGAATTTTTTTCGGAACCTTGCGAGTGTATTTCTTCACATCGATTTCATCTGGAATGACGTTCCGCGGAAACTGTTGGTAATCGTCTGTGTCCCTCACCGACATTGGTGGAGTGCAGGGAACTCCGAGAATGAATGCCAGATTGACATCATCTATGTCATAATTTTCTTCTTCTGGAAACCAGGCATATGCGTATGTCTCATGCCAGTCAAGTAGCCAAAATGGGCGACCTAAGGGGTCCTTGGATGGGGTGAAAACATGCCAACCAGAGGATGGGTTCCTCATGGTGCAGATCAGAGCTCGGAAGAGCTGCAGATTCAAAGTCCAGCCGGTGATACCAAAATAATCTTTTGTTTCGGAGGTCCAGCTGTTGTGTTTTGCAATCACAGGTATGTAGAGGGCATTCTCTAGTGCGCCTTTGATGTGAGTTGGTTTCAATGATTCAAGTAGAAGGGTAAGGTATCCATCATAGTAAGCTGATTGAGTGGACAGAACCTGATCAAAATGGTCCGATACCTCAACACATTCGTGCTTAAGGCAAGCCTCTCTAATAGAGACGTATAGATCAATGAACCAGTGAGTAATATAAACTCTAGCCAGGTAGATAACGGGATCAACTGTACCATAGTCAGAAGGGTTAATCACCATTGAGATGTTGTCCCAATTTGCCCTGAAATGTATATCATACAATTCCACAAGCGCCTTGAAAATCTCAGCTGAGTTCAGATGGATGAACCTATTCATTTTGGCACTATTCATCTTGGCATAGCCAATGATAGACTTTCTCATAAGGTTATCCGTTACTATACTGGCGGGGGATCTAGGTTTAGTGACGACAAGAGAAGTCGTTTCGGCTTCCATCTCTAGTTGTTAGGTAATGTGTTCTCAAGATTAAACTTGAAAAGAAAGGAAAGGAAAGGAACAAGAAAGAAATGGGTGTTCTTGAGGAAAGGAAGGGAGGAGCAGTGGAAGGGGAGAGGGAGGGACTATCATAACGTTTAGCAACGGTCAATAGTTTTGTAAAATTACAACTTTGACCCTACATCATAACACTTTATCCTCCCACACTCACCCTTAGGTGAGCAAAACCGCCCGAGTCCCGACAACCAATCCGATCCCGACATAAACCGATAGTCCCAAAACCGAATAATAGCTTCTCGGGTCGAGAGTCGGGATGGATTTTTAGCATTTTCGGGATTTGGGACGGGCCAAAAACCGATAAAATACAAGCAAAAATCGACTACTTTCGGGACGGGTCGGGACAGGTCAAAAAACCGACTACTTTCGGGTCGGTATTCGGTTTATGATTTAGGTGACTTTCAAGATCGGGATTAGTCGGGAAGGTGACTTACTACTTTTGGGTCGGTATTCGGTTTACGATTTAGGTGACTTTCAAGATCGGTATTCGGTTTACGAATTACAAATCGAACACATCAATAAACCAAAAACCGAACCGAAAAAAACCGAACCGAACTTATAACCGAACCGAATTTGTCAACACCGAACCGAACTGAATTAAAAATTCGGTTTTCGGTTTGGATATGGGTTTGGCTATCTGAACCGAAAACCGAATTTATATATATATATATATATATATATATATATATATATATATATATATAATGTCCATTAAAATTTTATCCTAATATAAAAAGCACCTTTTATGCTTGAAATATCTTTTTTCCCAAAAATATATATAATTAAATTAAAAAATATATAAATAGTGTAATTCAAGTACAAAATTCGGTTTTTGGTTTTGACCCATAACCGAACCGAATTTTTGTTCGGTTCTCGGTTCGGTTCGGTCATAGATATTTTCGGTTTGGTTCAGTTTTCACTTATGACCCAATTTTTTTTAACTGAACAACCCGAACCGAACCGATGAACACCCCTAGTATCAAGCCTAAGATCTTAAATAACCCCAAACTCGATTTTTTATTCGGTTTCAACAATAGCCAAACAGACGACCCTCCCCAGGGACGGAACCAGGACCAAATATGAACATGTGTATAAATTTTTGGAACTGTAATATAGAAACACATTTCGATGGACCGAGTACATTCCAGATGCATTTAAGAAAATTTGATGTTTTTTTTTTTTTCAAAAATTAACACTACATTGAAAAAATGCATAGGGGTCCCGGGCATCCGCAGAAACCCCTAGCTCAGTCCCCCCCTCGTAAACATACAAAGCCTTTTCTTTTTCATTACGACTCAGAGAACACAAAATAAAACAACAACTTTCTTTATAATCGCTTACCCTTCTTCACATTCATGTCCCGTCTTTTACCTTTCTTTAAAAATTTTACTCGAGATCACAACATGCTCTGTTACGTAAAACGATTAGTATTCTTGTTTGAACTTCTAAGCAATATGTTTCACAATTGCTTCAAATTCTTCTTCGCTTACTATTGTTAGTGGATTAATTTATTGGTTAGGCCCATGATTCGTATTTGATCATGATTTTTTTTGAACATATATTTTATTATGATTGGGTCCGATGTTTTGTATTAGATTGGTATCAAGCCTAAGATCTTAAATAACCCCAAACTCGATTTTTTATTCGGTTTCAACTTTCAACAATAGCCAAACAGACGACCCTCCCCTAGGGACGGAACCAGGACTAAATATGACCAGGTGCGTAAATTTTTAGAACTGTAATATAGAAACACATTTCGATGGACCAAGTATATTTCAGATGCATTTAAGAAAATTTGATGTTTTTTTCAAAAATTAACACTAAATTGAAAAACTCCATAGGGGTCCCGGGCACCCGCAGAAACCCCTAGCTCAGTTCCCCCCTTCGTAAACATACTATGCATTTTCTTTTTCATTACGACTTAGAGAACACAAAATAAAATAACAACTTTCTTTATAATCTCTTACCCTTCTTCACCTTCATGTCCCGTCTTTTACCTTTCTTTAAAAATTTTACTCGAGATCACAACATGCTATGTTACGTAAAACGATTAGTATTCTTGTTTGAACTTCTAAGAAATATGTTTCACAATTGCTTCAAATTCTTCTTTGTTTGATATTGTTAATGGATTAATTTATTGGTTAGGCCCATGATTCGTATTTGATCATGATCTTTTTGAACATATTTTTTATTATGATTAGGTCCAATGTTTTGTATTAGATTGGTATGAAGCCTAAGATCTTAAATAACCCCAAACTCCATTTTTTATTCGGTTTCAACAATAGCCAAACAGACGACCTTCCTCCAGGGACGGAATCAGGACCAAATATGAACAGATGCATAAAATTTTGAACTATAATATAGAAACACATTTTGATGGACCGAGTACATTTCACATGCATTTAAGAAAATTTGATGTTTTTTTCAAAAATTAACACTACATCGAAAAAATTCATAGGGGTCCCGGGCACCCGCAGGAACCCCTATCTCAGTCCCCCCTCCCCGTTTTTTTCCTTTGGTTTTAACAATGATCTTCAACATGGTACTTCAACCCCTTTTGCTTATGGTCAAGAAACTTTGCTTTCGCATGCGTTTAACAACATGACCCTACAAGATCTCACTTTTAGATACTGGAACATGGATACAAATGCTTCTTCTTATCTTAATAATTTTAGCATTGTTTTTAATAAATGCATTTATCCTTCTTTGTATGATAGTGATGGGGGAGTCCATTCATGTTACTAATTATGGTTATAGTATTTTGCCATCTCCTTTTAAAACACTCCATTTAAACAATGTTCTTGCTATGACATTGTCAAGAATTTGATTTATGTGCGTTACTTTGTTCGTGATAATGATTATTCTGGTGAATTTGATCCCTTTGATTTCATGTGAAGATTTTGACACATAAAATCCTCCTTAGATGTGACAGTTCGCGTGATCTATATCCTGTCACAAAGCCATCTCCTCTTCCTTAAGTTTTTCTTGTCAATCAAAACACGTGGTACCAGCGATTTAGGTATCCGAGAATTGAAGTGACGCGGTCTGTTATTTATATATGTAAAATGATCATTTTATCTTTCAAAATTGAAAAAAGAGTTAATGTCATTTTTCGTCCCTGTGGTTTGCCGGGTCAATCACGTTTAGTCCCTGCCGTTAAAATTCGTCGGGTTTGATCTCCATGGTTTACAACCCATACGAGTTTGGTCCCTTGACCAAGGTTTCCGTCAGTTGACCGTTAAATCATATTAAAACATTTATAAAACGGGGGTATTTTTGGTAATTCACCAATGGCGCGAATTTGGGGGTCTTTATCAAACCCTAACCTATCATATTTCATCCTTATGGTTCCAAATCAGAAACACACACACACAATTGTCGATCTAAGCATAAATTGGATGAAACCCTAGTGTAGTAACACAATGTTGTGTGAGTGGAGGGTGCGTAAAAAGGGGTCAGCTTCAAATCCATATCATGATTATAGTAAGTAAACACTACCAATTGTATTACTCTGTTTTTAATTCAAATAGTAGGTTGTAATGTAAATCGTGATTTTTTGTTCAGGTAAGTTTCCAACAGTCTTTTGTTTAAAGATTAACCATGGAGGTGCATTCACAAGCCCTCCTAAGGTACGTTACAAAGGTGGGAAGGTGAATTGGATAGATACAATTGATTCAGAGAGGTTCTCTGTTGTTGAGGTTGCCACAATGATGAAAGAGTTAGGGTATGAAAATGGAAGTTCAGGTATGGACTTTTTTTACAAGTTACCTAACACAGATTTAGATAATGGTTTAAGGAAATTAGAGACCGACAAAGATGTGTTGGAATTGATGACCCATGTATCTAAGTATAAGGTTATTGATTTATATGTTGACCACTGTGTTTCTAAGAATGTAGAACTTGCTTTGGTAGAAAATGTGGCTGATGATAGACAAGATGTATTAGAGAATGATGATAATGTGGTAGTTGATGATGTAAGTGAGGATGAGTGGTTGAGGGATTGCTTAAAAAAGGTTGGAAGGTTGAACAAGAATGTAGGCCAGTCTAGTAGGAATGAAAGCCGAAATGTAGATGTTTGTTCTGAACATGGGTAAGATAGTGAACATAGTTCATATAGTGGTGAGAGGGACAATGGTTCAGGTAGTGAACATGGGTATACTGACAATGGTTCAGGTAGTGATAATGAGTCAAACAGTGATGATAGTGATGATAGTGATTTTGTAGTTGATGAAGAGCAGATGATGAACATTGTAGAAGTTGATATGGCTGAGTTTAAGAAGAACATAGACAAAAATTCAGAATGGATAGGATGTGCAGAGAATGTAGAAGAAGTTAATGAGGTGGTTCAGGAGGATGAGGTTGATAATGATGAGTTATATAGTGGGACTGACTCAGATGTTGAAGGTGAGAGGAGAAAAGCACTAAGGAAAGTGGATAGGATGCATAAGGTTAGTGAGGAGAAAAGCATTTGGAAAGAAAATTTTTTCATTGGTCAACAATTTGCTAGTAGCAAACTAATAAAGGAGATGGTTACAAGGGTTGCTGTTGAACAAAGAAGACAGTTGTGGTTAAAAAAGAATGACAAGGTTAGGGTGAGAGTAGTTTGTAAAGGAAAGACACCAACTTTTACATCTAACATGGACCCTGTGGTTTCTAGTGGGCTAGCTGATGGGCCACAAGTAAAGGGTAAGCCCAATAAGTTAAAAGCTGCTATTGGATCAAAAATTAGGTCAAAAGGTGTGGCTATAAAAGATAGTGAAACTCAATGCCCATGGTTTTTGCAGTGCTCAAAGTTACCAAATGAGGAAACATGGCAAGTGAAAGCTTTTGAGTTCACAAATGTTTACAATCAAGAGTTGTGAAGAAATGCACAGCAAAGTTCTTGTCAAAAGAAGTAGAGGCAACCATTAAACCAAATCCAAAAATTCCATTGAATGCTCTTAAAGATCAATTACAGAGAAAACTTGAAGTTGGTATGTCAAACCAAAAAGTTCAAAGAGCTAAGATGTTGGCCAAACAAAAAGTGATTGGTGATTACACTAAGAGTTATTCACAACTGAGAGATTACCTTATTGAGCTACAAAACCAGAATCCTGATACAACTGTTAGGATTGATTTAGAAAGACCACCAGACCCCATCAAAGTTCTTGAAAGGAAGTTTAGGAGGGTTTATGTATGTTTAGGTGCATTAAAAGAGGGTTTCAAGAAAGGAAAGAGAGATTTGTTGGGGTTGTATGGGTGTTTTTTGTCTTGTCCTTTCCCTGGTCAAGTGTTGACAGCAGTAGGTGTAGATCCCAACAATGGAATTTACCCACTTGCTTATGCAATTGTAGAGGCTGAAACAAAAGAGTCTTGGAAATGGTTTCTTGATTGGCTTGGTGATGATCTCAATCTATTCAACAACTCCAACTTTACCTTTATTACTGACAGGCAAAAGGTATGATTACTAAATACTTTGTCTAAAATTTATTGTGAACATAGATACTGTCTAAAATTTACTTGTTTTACTCTTTAGGGTGTGATACCTGCAATTGCAGAGACCTTTTGTGACATTTCTAAAATTTCATGTCATTAATTTTAATATTTTATTATTAAACTATTCTATTTTTAAATAATTAATTTCGTCGGAAGTTATCCGCGTACATTGTGATACATTCAATTAATTCAACCGCGACTAGACTATGTCCAGTCAACACTTTCTATGCAACATTGTTTTCTTACAATCCCATTTTAAAAAGTCATAATTTACTCTAATTCAAATTATTACACTCTGAACATTTTTGTTCACCTTTGTCTATATTTAACTATTTAATTTTAATTATTATTACTTTTATAATAAATAATATTACTTTTATTATTTATTATTATTACTTTATTAATTACGAAAGTTTAATCGTGTAAACTTTCCTCGCGACCAACAAAAATACTATGATGAGTCTACGTGTTCTAGACATTTTATTTTCACTAATAGTCATATTTTATATGAGTTATTGCCATTTCACCATTTTACGTAGACTTTGTACTTTATACATATTACGCATATTTGAACTTACGTTATTAGGTTTTAATATTATATACGCACTTCATTAAACTTATTACTCATCTAATATACTTAGTTGGAGTATTTGATAAATTTTAACACTTTTATAAGTTTTATATTTTTATGTTACCCGATTTTAAGTTTCGTGACTTAAAAGCTTAACGTTAGTAATTACCGGGACTAAATTACACCCCGTAGCTCAAGTATTGTATAAATATTACACAAATACTTATCAACTACACCTCACCTCTTTATATGTGGCGTTTCATGTGTGTGTATACACATACACATGTCCAAAAGCAAGACATGTGGATACTACATCATGCAAACTACCTTATTCTTATCACCACTTCATTTTGGAGATAAGAAAACTTCACCAATTTGCCCTACTCCTCTCCATAGCTGCCGTACATCACTATCACCATAGCACCATCATCCTTTGCTTTTTATACAACAATTTATATTACAAAAGTGAAGGCTTAGGTGAGCACTACAAAGTCCAAGTATTGTTTTGTTGATCCTATGGCTGAATTTGAAGATATACAAGGGCTTAAGGGCTGAAGTTGGGAGTCTTCTTGGGTGACTAATAAGGATTAGAATCAAGTTGGAAAAAGGTATTTACAAGAATTAATAAGGGTGTACAAGACTTGGGTTGAAGATTGAAAACAAGGATTAAAGACTAGGAGGGTTAAGTTTGATTGGTAGTTATCATTCTTCTAATTATCATCATCATGTAAGATTTATTATCTATTTCTTGTAATTTTCAATATGATTATAATTAAGCTCTGGACTTCATCATATTTTTATGATGTATGTATTATTTTATGAGTATTTGACATTGTACACTTGATTTAAAACTATAAAAACAAGCCCTTGGTAGTATTTGTGAATCTGAATTCTGAATCAGCCCCAAAGATGGAATAGTCTGCACAACTCAGTGAGTTATGAGCCTTAGACAATTAGACAGGATGATAGGGTTATGTCTTGTGGTCGTTTCGCCGGGTGGCGCACCTCATTACTCATCCCGATGAGTAAATGAGAGCCAAAATGGCGAAAGGTGTCAAAATCTGCACACCAGATTTCAATTAGAAAAAGCTCATAGTTTTGGTCATTTCTGGAGCTCGGCCCAGTTTTATGAAATGTAGGTAACATCTAGGCTTAAACGTAGCCGAAAACCTCACCTCAATCGGGGTTGTAGAACTCTACTTATGGTCATTTTCGTGGGACTGCAGTTGACTAAAAACTTTCTGCAATGGAATAAAAGTATATACTAGTTATTAGACTATTGAAATAAGTTAATTTGGACTTGAAGACACTTAAAAATGATAAATATGTGTAGACACCTTACTAAGAATGTAAAAGGCAAAACATATTGATTTATTTATGGTTTATAAATAACACAGTCACTTAGATGGAATAACTATATCTATAAAAACCGAATTTGACGAAAAGTATTATTTTGATGGAATGACTAGAGTACACTACTACCCTCTTGGGCACTATTTTCACAAATTACTCATTACCTATTTAACATGACTTAAACATAATAATTCAGGAAATAGGTGAAATATTAAAAGAGACATAACCTCGACTCTAGGATGACTTATTAATAGGGGCTTGTTACTATTTTTGATAAAAACCAAACTTTTATACTTTTGTGAACTTACAAAAATATGTACAATGTCAAGAATATATAAATACTTTCATAAAATTTATTTTGTACTTTCTCGTTAAATATCTAAGACGCGACTATTATATTTTTCTTAGGTCGTGCTGATTCCTTATCGTTGTGCTATACTACCATATACCGTTCTGCCATACTTTCTGGCATCGTTATGTTACTTACATCACTAAAATCTAAAGTGAGTTTATAGCCTCGCCTTTACTTACTTAAATGTTTTATAAACCTCGCGAGGGGGATACATGCTAGTTTTTATAAACTGAATACAAGTAGTTTTTGGTATGCTGGACCCGATCATATGATTATAGATATTGAATGCTTTTTGCCAATTAAGTCCCCTCATGAACCGTTAATTACTCGAGTAGTAAACGCTAGTATTATGGATATGCATATTAGGCTTGGCGGGCTTGTTCGGGATACGGACACATAATAGTTAGAATTGTGGTAAATGGCAAATTTTACCTTTCCGGGGCATTATTAAATTACGTTAAGGTTCGGTTACATGAACTCAATACTATAATCAAATAAACCGACATGTAATTGCAATACTTGTCGCCCGATAAATAATGCTTGTATTCAACTTATTACTTATTAAACTCTATGAATTCACTCAACTTTATGTTGACTTTTTAGCATGTATTTTCTCAGGTATTATTTGCTAGCTGAGCATTGGGAGCAATCGGAGTCGCGTGGATATCAAACATTGAAGGACTTGTTTTCTTCACATTCGATAATTATTTTCTTTAAATATGCAAAAGAGTCGTTTTTGAACTCTTGTAACTTAAGTTTTAAATATAAATTGTTGGGACCTTTGTACTCTGATTTATCAAATCGAATGTGACATTTTATTAAACGTCTCTTTTGAGGTCGTTTTATGTAACTTGTTTTTATGAACTATGAAGTGACACCCAAATTGGTATTCCGCTGCGTTGTTAAATTTTGGGGGTGTCACACCTTTCCATGTGCTGAACATAGATACTGTCTTAAGCATATATATGACAACATGAAGCTGTCATGGAGAGGGGAGATGTACAAAGAGTTGTTATGGAAGTGTGTCACATCTACAACTGTTCAGATGTTTGACAGAAACATGGAAGCAGTTAAAGCTCATAAAGAAGAGGCTTATGAGTGGTTGAAGAAGATTCCACCACAACATTGGTCTAAAAGTCACTTTTCTGGTAAGTATGGTTGTTAAATTAGTTACTTTATGAAATGTCAATATCTTTAACATATTCATTCATGCCATTGCAGGTAGGGCAAAGTCTGATGTCCTTTTAAACAACATGTGTGAAGTTTTCAACAGACAACTTGTAGATGCAAGGGACAAGCCAATAATCACATGTTTGGAATACATAAGGGAATACCTTATGAAAAGAATAGTCAATGTTCAAAAGGTAATAAGCAAGTCTGATGGCCCTCTTACCCCTCATGCATCTAAGATTTTAAAGAAAATTATTAAAGCAGCATCACCACTGAAGGTAATACTTAATTTCCATAGGTTCCTTATCAGTTTTTATTTGTTTTTAGCCATTACTTAGTTTATATAATTTAATAGGTTGAGTGGAATGGGGGTGAACTATATCAAGTAAACAGTCCTTGGGGTGACCAGTGTGTAGTAAACATCAGGGATAGAACTTGTAGTTGTAGAAGGTGGGAATTGAGTGGGATAACCTGTAAACATGCAGTAGCATCCATATGAAATATGGCTACCAATGGGATTGAAACTGCCATACCAGAGTCTTATTGTCATCCATGTCATTGGCTTTCAACATGGGAAGAAATGTATAGGTCTAAGATTAATCCCACTAGATCACCTGATTTTTGGGAAAAGTCCAATGTTCCAAACACTATTATCCCCCCAGATCATAAACCCCAAGTTGGCAGGCCTAGGAAAAAAAGAAGAAAGAGTGCTGCTGAACTTGCAGATATAATGGTACAAGGTAGCAGGTTAAGTAGATCAGGAAAAAGTGTGACTTGCAAACTGTGTAATCAAGCTGGTCACAACAGAAGAAGTTGCAAGGGTCAAAGAGATGGTGGTTCACAGACTGCTCCTGCTGGGTCAAAGAAGGCAAGTGGTGGCTCAAGGAAGGCAAGTGGTGGCTCAAAGAAGACAGGGGTGGTTCTAAGAAAGTAAGTGTAGGTTCACAATCACAACAGAGTATGGTCATGTCTCAGGCTCCACATGCTTCACAAACTTCTGTTGTTGTTGGTACACAAGGTTCAAGTGCCCCTACTAGAGTGAGACCACTTCCATTGCTCCTACAAGATTCACCATCAAAGAGGACAAAGACAAGTGCTAACAGATTCAATTTTCCTTAATGTTATGTTTCTGTAGTAGATTATGGATGATTATAACTTATGTCATGTTATGTTTGTGTTTTGTTACATTTGGCCTAATCTGTTATGGCCCTTTATGTGTTTGTGTCATGTGATGTTGGACAAGTTACTTTTTCATGAATTAATGTGTCTATGAATGTTTATGGTTTGACTGTAAAAGTCAAATTTGCTATTCTGTCTCTAATTCCAAAACAGCAAATGCACAACTGCAAAGATGTGTTGCTTGTAAAAGCCAAAGCTGTCACAGCTGCAAATGCACAAATGCATATCTTGTAAAAGTGAAAAAAACAAATGCACAACTGTAAAAGTCAAAGCTACTCTGTCTCTAATTCCAAAAAAACAAATGCACAAGTGCAAAAGCCAACCAAGTTGCTTATGCTGTGTGTTGGTTATACCAAGAATGCATGTACACTTTGACTTTCAAAGTCAAAGTCACATTGTTTATACTTTCAAGAATGCATAACCATAACTGCAAATACCAACCAAACGTTTAGTATGGTTAATTGCATTTACTTTTGCATTGACTCTAGTCATTCTTTGTTACTATAAATACACATATATACACAACACACTACACCTTAACAATCTGTAAAAAACAACAAAGTTCATCAACATACTAGTATCAAGAATGAGTTCCAAGCCTCAAGTGATTGACATATCATCTGATTCATCTGAATCAAGTGGTTGGACAAATTACTTTCCACCAATAGCTAATGGTCCAAGCTCAAGTAACAAAAAAGCCAAGGGAAAAATAGTTGACTCAAGCTCTGATTTCAGCTCTTTTAATGATAGCTTGGTGTCTAGCTATCACTCAACATCTGAACAGGACCAATGTGAGTCTAAAAAGGGTACTTCTGACCAAGCTGAGTCCAAGATGGTGATTACAAGCAATCAAGTTGTCTCCCAAAAGGCTATGGGTGCTTTTGCTAGCTATCATGTTAACAATAACCCTGTTGGTGATGTTCCATATGAAGGCAGGGTTCAAGTGATAGGCTTGCCAAATAGGCACACTTGGGAAGTCATTGAGGCACAGAAGTGGAGGAGGATTTACAATCCATCACAAACTGGCACATCAGGGAAAGGGAAAATGGGCTAGGTCATCTATGTAATGCACCTGTGTAATGTCTTTAACAATCCTTGTCTAATGCATCTATGTATGCTACAACAAGCTAAATGAAATATGCATCTATGTATGCATTAATGAAATAAAAGTTAAAAGACTAATTTGTTTGTCAAGTTGAAATTGATAATTTTTCATTCATTATGACCCAAAATACAACTTGACCACACAAGCACCAACTGTCTTGACATAACATACATACACATGCTACCAATCTACCCTAGATGATTCACTAGCTGAAGAAGCATATCACTTTAACAATACATAAAAGAAAAACAAGCACCAACTGATGATCAATCACTTCTTATTTCTTTTGGCTTCATTAGCTTTTTCAAGTAAATCTCCCTCAAGCCGATTCATTGAATTTAGTAGCCCATGAATGATTTGAACAACCCTATCACACATAGGAGGATCATACCAATCTACAATCCCACAACTTGCTACCTATAATGCAAATCACAAAATTAGGTCAACTTAGGTCGATTTGGGGTTTTTTTAAAAATCAAAAATTGAGTACTAACCCTTTTACTGCAGCAATAAAACCTTCTTCCAGGGTTACTACGTGTCCAAGATATTTTGATAATGGCTATTGATCCACAATGTTTGCAGCAGACCATTGTTTCTGAGTTTGTGTTTGTGTTTTTTAGATTGTGTTGTGTTTGTGTTTGTTCTGTGTTTGTGTTTGTGTTTTAAAAGGGAAAAGAAATATAGAGACAAGTATAATGACTAAATTGCCCCCCACTTATTAGCCACGTCGCAATAATACTTGGTCAGCTGACGGAAACCTTGGTCAAGGGACCAAACCCGTATGGGTTGTAAACCATGGGGACCAAACCCGACGAATTTTAACGGCAGGGACTAAACGTGATTGACCCGGCAAACCACAGGGACGAAAAATGACATTAACTCTTGAAAAAAATAAGGGTAAAATGATCACAAAACACACACAAATGTCAAAATTTGAGAGCTTTGTATTTTAATAACAAAAATAAAAAATGACTATCCGAAACTACAAAAATTAACAAGTTAAATGTGTTTTCAAATCATTAGCCAAATAAGTAATTAAGAGTAAAAATGTCATTTTGAAAAATAATTTTGGGAATAGTTGAGAAGAAAAGGATTAAATTGGCGAGTTTGGATAATTGGAGGACTGAATATGAAACTAAAACAAAAAAGACGACTGACTTAACTTGAGGCAAAAGAAAGAAAGAAACAAACCCTCCCTCCTCCAAAATTATTTATATTAATCACTCAATCAAATTTAAAATAAACTGTTTAAACATAAAATTGGGAATCGATTGTGGTAAGCAGCTTAATTCATCATTAATTTCATCTCAATCAATCGATTTTAATTACATTTTTTTTCCTTACAGATTAATAAAAAAATGACTGCAGAAGATGTTGAGATGAAAGAGAATGAAGAATCTGTTACAACTACTTCTCCTCCTCCTCCTCCTCATTCAGTTTTGCAGCGTAATTTTATTTTTTATAAATATATTAAAATTTTAAGCCCTAGGATTAAATTTAAACTGTATGCAATTTTAATTTGATACTCAAATTGATATTCAAGGAATGTCACTTAGGGGGGTGTTTGTTTAAGCTTATATGTGGGCTTATGAGCTTATTTGTGTTTCGGGTTATATTTCATAAGCCCAAAATTTTCGGCTTATTTTGGGACTTATGGGCTTATACCGAGTATAAGTTTATTATATCATAATAAACTTATATAAGCCCACAAGTCTCAAAATAAGCCGAAAAAATTGGGCTTATGAAATATAAGCCGAAACACAAATAAGCTCATAAGTCCACATATAAGCTTAAACAAACACCCTCTTGTTTTCAAACTTTTCAGCTAATGTAAGTTTATAATAAGCTAATACAAGTACATAAGTTTCAAAACGAGCTGTAAAATATGGGCTAAGTTGAAAACAAATAACGCCCAAAAATAAGCATTTATAAACTGCTTATAAATAAGAACTTTGAGAAATAGTGTTTCTTTTTTGCGTATTATGTAAATAAAATGCAGTAAGACCAAAAGAGAGAAAAATACAACATTTTATCCTGATTCATTTATAATGGGGTTTGGTCTCTGTGTTAGCTATGTACAATTGTTGCTGTAAGAGTGTGAGTAGTTAAACAATAGGATTAGATGGAAGTATTTGCGTTATTTATATTTAGGTGTTTCGGATTAAAAATAAGCATTTGTTTGTGGAAATGACGTGAAATTGACTTTCAGATTTGAAGGATATTGCTGGATTGATCGAGGCTGGAGCTTATGCTCGTGAAGTTCGGAGAATTTCGAGGGCGCTCAGGTTGACGACGATTGCGTTAAGGAGGAAGTTAAAGGCTTCTGTGGTTTCTTCGTTTCTTGGTTTTGCTTTAACACCTGGATCAGAAGCACATTCTCGATTAGTGGCATATCTTCCCAAGGTAAGTTGCATCTGGCTTTGTAAATGTTGATGCTTACTGGAATTTCGTTTAGTTTGAGTATCTATGTTAGTCTTAGGTAGCAAACAAGGAAACCATAAGATGATGTTAGTTAGAGACTTAGCGGTAAGGGGGTGCTTGTTTTAACTCATTATTGGGGCTTATTAGCTTATTTAACAAAAAAAAAAAAAAAAAAAAAAAAAAAAAAAGCTCATCTTAGTGTTTTGATGAGCTTATAAGCTTAGGCTTATCGATTTATTTAGGGGGCACTCAATAAGCTCCCTTTTTGTGGGTCTTATTTAGAATTGCAAGCTCCTTCCACCTTTTATTTATCATAAGCAAATGCAAACACCTAGCAAGAGCTTATAAGCTTGTTCATCATAAGCCGTAAGCAGTAAGCTACTTATTAAAAAATTGCTTAGACAAACACCGCCTAAATACAAGCGTATATACCACATATTGTGAAGTAAGAGGCCCCTCATGGCCTTCTTGGTGGTCATAGCAGGATGCAAGAAAAAGAAAACGATCAAGACTTTAGAAAAATTGCTGTCACAACTCATAACTCAACTCACCAAACATTAACCAGTGATATTACTGCATGATGTACCAAGAATAAATACTTGTTGCGCTACTTTCTGAACACAAACTTAAGATGTGCTAGATCTGCAATATAGTCTTTTTTTATTACAAAAGACTCTTGTTTTCTTCATATAGCCTCACAGAGAAAGCAAACTAGTGATGCCGAATAATATCAGATCATTGCTTAAACATCATACAGCCGAAAGCTTAGGAACATGCATAATGCCTTAATGGGTTTCAGCTGCCTTTCTTATGCTAGAGATATAATGCACATGGCTCAATTAGCTTACTCGTCATTCTTTCCTATAAAATAAGTAGTGTTCATTCTTTCTGCTTGTGCATTTCATTTTGTGATTGACATACCTTTGATGGTCAAAGTGACAAGCGTGGGCTTATTATAGTTTTGCTTCATATGAATGGTCTCTTATTCATATCATCTATGAGGCTAGGAAGTTCAATACTTTAAAGTTATGAGTTGCTGTTCTGGATAGATTAATAGAATGTGGACTCATAAATTTTAGATCAACTATGAGATTTACATGCTTCTATGTTTTGTGAAGGACGATGAACATGATATGGAAGTTGATGCTCCCTCATCTGCAACTCAAGCTGCTTCAAAGCATTCCCCAGAACTCGAGATCTATTGCTACTTGCTTGTGCTGATATTCTTGATTGATCAGAAAAAATACAGTGAGGTGAGCATTATTGATGTGTTCGATTTTTGATTGCAAGCTCTTAGGTGAAGTTTATGATCTTGGTCAAGCCACCTCATTCTTGCCATATATTATGCAGGCTAAGGCGTGTTCCTCAGCAAGCATTGCCCGTTTGAAAAACTTGAACAAGAGAACTGTTGATGTTCTGGCATCCAAACTTTATTTCTATTACTCTCTTAGCTATGAACGTACTGACAGTCTCTCGGAGATTCGAGGGTAGGTGACAAAGTTTTTCCTTCTTTTTTCTGTCTGCAGTATGTATATCAGTATATGTTAATTTCTTCATGAAGTATAGGAGACAGGAACAGATGAGTCTCTAGTAGTATGTAATCAGATATGTATGTCTATACCCTGGCCTGATTAAATAACTCATATTTTCATGCAGTGATCTTCTTGCTTTGCACCGGGTTGCTACATTGCGTCATGATGAGTTGGGGCAGGTTTGTTTCTAAGTTTTGTAGCTGGGTAGTTGAGGTGGCATAATGGGTGGGGTGGGTTGCTTGGGCATTGAGTCAAAACAGCTAAACTTTTTGCACGCTTCATGTTGATTCCACACTTATTTATTCACATTTATATAATGCTTTTTTAATGCATGTTTAAAAAATGGTTATAGAGAGTTGTATTATCTTGATACTAATCATGTTTTTAGAAAATGATTATGAGGTAAACATGTTATCTTTTAAGCTATTTTTCTAAAGTTTTACCCTATTGGTCTGCTAGAGATATAAAATAACTCGAATCGACCCGTTCATAAGCGTATGAGTCTAAATTGGTACCTCTAGCGAGTTGCTACAGGTGTTTATTAAATGTGACTGGTGTGATATGCAGGAAACACTTCTTAACCTGCTACTTCGAAATTACCTCCATTACAATTTGTATGATCAAGCAGAGAAACTGAGATCCAAGGCACCACGTTTTGAAGCTCATTCTAATCAGCAGGTAGTTCCTTATCTCAATATACATTAAGCGGTTCTTTGAATGTCTTAGATATGAGAGTATGTTAGGATGCTTGCGATACATTACTTGCATTGTCTATATTTCCAATTCTCTGATTAGTCTCCTTTTCTCCACTGTTGATTGCTCTGAAATTAATGGATCAGTACTGGAGTTATTTGTGATTTGCTGTTTCTGAGTAGACAAGTAATTAATTCACACTTTGAATTGGTTATCTTTTCCAAGAATAAATCTTAAGTAATGGAATAACAGTCATGGTTGAAATTTCAAATTCTTGTGGTGTTGTTGTAAGCCTGTAGCATGTTTTTTAGGGTGTGTTGTTTTGAGGGTCTTGCTATGAGGTCATGGGTTTGATATGATACATTGTGTTTGTTTGATGCAGTAGGTTTTGTAAATCAAATGAGAATTTTTACAAACCCACCCATTATGGTAGGTTTGATGGGTTTTGTTAATATAAGGTGGGTCCCTCTGCTGTTTTTCTCTCTATATGTCTCTAATTAAACCCGATCCAAATACCAATTAAAATATTACAAAACAAACAAGTTTTTTAAACGGTAATAGCTCTTACAGCTCTGCTTTCTCCTACATTTCATTCAAACCTAAATCCATTACTAAACCTGTTTACAAACTAAAGAGCACCTCAGTAGCCGGCTAATCGCATGAATAGAAATATTCATTAGTTGTCATTATTAGCGTCCCCCAATATATTCTTTTTACTAATATAACATTGTAAAGTGGTTTAGGCAATATATGTATCATCTGATTTACGACTCACGAGATCAGTATAAATGCTCTTCATTTCTTTTACAAATCAACTAGACACTTACGTAACTGAGTCATTAGAGCTGTTTACTTGTAAATGGGTCGGTTGGTTGTGTTTATCTTGCACTTGAAATTAAAAAAAAAAAAATAATAAATAAAATAAAATAAAATAAATAAAATAAAAAAATCAACTTACACGTCAAATAGGTTGGATGGGTCAAATGGGCTGGAAGTGGCTCAACTTCACTTGTTAATGCATACAACCTCCTATAGTGTTTACTAAACAATTATATCAACAAAAACATAGACCAAATGGTACCAAGTTTGTAGAGATTCAGCTGGAGTGCTTTGTTAATTTAACATTTCCTCATTTGTTTTTGTCCATTTTTTGCTATTTCAGTTCTGCCGCTACCTTTTTTACCTTGGGAAGATTAGGACGATTCAGCTAGAATACACTGATGCAAAGGAGTCCCTTCTCCAAGCTGCTCGAAAAGCCCCCATTGCTGCTCTTGGTTTCAGGGTTCAATGCAACAAGTGGGCTATTATTGTTCGTCTACTTCTCGGAGAAATTCCTGAGCGAACCGTCTTTATGCAGAAAGGCATGGAGAAGGCCTTAAGGCCCTACTTTGAACTTACCAATGTGAGTTAAATCATCTTCAAATCTCTTTTTGGATATAAAGTGCTACTATTTATTTACTTGTGCGTCCTTTTACCATTATTAGTAGTTCTTGTTTGGTTTCTGTATAGATGGCTAAGTGGGTAGGTCGGGTGATGGGTCAACGACCCTAGAAAAAATAGGATTTAAAGTTTGGATTGTTTTCACCCCGCTACAATTAATTTATTTATAATATTGTTATTATATCATGTATGATTCTAAATAGGTTCAGTCTTTTCTAAGTAATGAATGTAGCAGGTTATAGGCAATTGATTATGTATTGGAGAAGGATTCTCTAAAGTTGTTTTTAAAACTTTAGTGAAGTTGGACATGTGTGAGCCATTGGATTTGATCCAATGGCTCAAATCAAAAAATCTTCTTTTGATTTGAGCCATTGGATCAAATCCAATGGCTCACATCCCCCTAACTTCACTAAAGTTGTAAAAATAACTTTAGAGAATCCTTCTCCTTATGTATTGGGTTCATTTTTTAAATTCACTCAGCCTGTTTGAGCTTTCCCTTCGGCTTAAGTTTTAGAATCTCACCTTTTAACACATTAGCAATAAAGTAAAGCCAACATCAAACCACATTCACATAAATGGGTTGAATCGTGACTTCTAGGTTTGAGAAGCAAAGTGAGAGATCAGTTCAACTCCCAGTGACTTGATATGGGGTGAATTGTAAATGGTGTAACGAGGAAAATATTGTAGGTGATTAAAGCCAGATGCTAGTATGCTAGTACTAGTTTTCAAGATTCCAAACAGGTCTTGACTTCAGATGGTGATCTCTTATGACCTTTCATTTAGGATGTTCCTGCTTTTTGTTTGGGTCCATAATCAAACGGTGATAGAAAAATTAAGACCTGACCTGCGAATTGGAGGATGAAAGAAGATATAGGGGAAGAAAATTTGAGACATATACTTATAAATGGGTCGGTGTAGGCTTTGTTTGTCTTTAACGGGTCGAATGGGTTTAACTAAAAATGTTAAGCTAAAATGTAAACGGGTTGAAGGTCCACCTAGAGTTTGTTTGTAATGTATACAGGCATGTAAATTGTTTTATTGTCTTGTTCAAAATTTAGGTTTTGTAGCAATATGGTTTATGTAATCATGCAGTCACTCAAATTTCACACTAAAGAATGTGGATAACATGAGTTCCTTGTCAATCTGACACAAACTGTCTTAAAACAAACCAAAACTTCTATAGGCTTCATACTGGTCGTTAGACTTCACACATATATAAATTTTCTCTTGCGTTTTCAGGCTGTTAGAATCGGAGATCTGGAGCTGTTTAAGACCACTGCAGAAAAGTTCTCTTCCACTTTCAGCACCGACCGAACCAACAACTTAATCGTGAGACTTCGCCACAACGTGATAAGAACCGGTCTCCGCAACATCAGCATTTCCTACTCCCGTATTTCACTCGCTGATGTGGCAACAAAGCTCAGATTGGACTCCCCTAACCCTGTTGCTGATGCAGAAAGCATCGTCTCCAAAGCCATCCGTGATGGTGCCATTGATGCCACAATAGATCATGCAAATGGATGGATGTTATCAAAGGAAACAGGTGACATTTATTCAACAAACGAACCTCAAATGGCTTTCAACTCTAGAATTGCTTTCTGTTTGAATATGCATAATGAGGCAGTTCGTGCACTTCGGTTTCCACCAAACTCTCACAAGGAGAAAGAAAGTGCCGAGAAGAGGAGAGAGAGACAACAACAGGAGCAAGAACTTGCTAAACATATAGCCGAAGAAGACGATGATGACTATTGATTTGGATCGTTTTGGTTTGGTGTGACATTACGTTTTTAGCTTCTTGAAATGTTGTTGCAAGTTGAAACTCATGTCATGTATTCTTAAAATGGTTATTTTTACAAACTTTTGTGTTGTACTCCGTAGTTGGTTATATACTTTAGGTTCAACAAGTTGACGACAAAATGATTGTTATTTCTTTAATTGGAACGGGCAAATCTTTTAAATACGTTTTGTTTGTTCAGTAGGAACTGATTATCTATGTTGTATGTTAACATCCCTTTGCGAGTTAGGATCAAATAAGGAAAAAATAATAATAATAAAAATAATAATAATAATAATAATAATAATAATAATAATAATAATAATAATAATGAGAAAAGTGAAACAATCAAACATATAAAATTTATAATCCAAATTGTCTTTGCGAGTTAGGATCATAAGGGAAAATAATAATAATAATAATAATGAGAAAAGTGAAACAATCAAACATATAAAATTTATAATCCAAATTGTCTTTTCTTAGTAAATGGGTCTGACATAAAATTTATGATTGTGTTTGGCATAAAATACAAATTCATCTTCATTCCTTATCTATACTAAATATAAAAGCAAAATGGTCAATGTGAAAAAGTAAAAAAAATGGTCAATGTTAAAAAGTGAAAAAGTTAATATGTGAAATATTAAAAATTTTATATTAAGTTAGAAAAAAAACTTAAAATATCACAATAAATGAAATGTTGAAACTAAAAAAGGAAATGTTGAAACATATGTTTCAAAAAGACACTATTAATACACATCGAAAACCGGGTTGACCCGGGACACTTCAAACCCGGCAGGTTGACTCGGTTTAACTTGACCCGTTTTTTTACGCAACCTGTCGGGTTGACCCGTTTTTCGACCGAAACGGTTCATCCGGTTGAAACACCCGGGTTTCAAAACATTATATGTGTAATCCCCAAATCTTCAAACTTTTATTATTTTTCGTTTATAACTCATAAACTATTTTTTATCAATAATATCTGTCGTTATAAATTCCGTTGTTACGTACAATTACTCGTCTAGTAAATAACAATAGCATCTACTGTTGGTGACCACCAATTAGAAAAGAATAAAGAGAACTATCCGAATCAACACAAAGTTTGTCACTATTACCGTTCTTTCTTTAGTGTAGTGTGATAGCTTGTAATTTAGTAATCATGTAAATAAACGTTGAATGCTACTATTGCATCTACTTTATATTTGTATAATAAATAGATTAATGAATAAAAAACAAATTCAACATTATTACACATTAAAAAAAAGTAAAAAACGAAAAATTGATTGATGTTATTCATTCTTGTAAACACCGAAAGGTGTAAAAAAACAGATTCAACATCGATCACATCATTCTGAATATGATTGTACAGCAAACAACGAGAAACCAATAATGGAGCAACAAAAAATAAATAAATAATGCGACATAATCATTTTTTTTCTGAATGACGGAGTGCTAGGTGTTTTGGGCACGTATATGTATTTTAAAGGTAAAGCACTTTAGTTTAATGTGTTGACCATTTATGCATTGTGCTTTTTTTAGTGTTGTATAATGGTTTGTAATTCAGGAATCATGTAAATAAAGGGAGGTAGTATGCACACCACAAATATGCATATATGGTGTTGTTTCATGTGCAGTGCACTACTAATGTGATTTTGTGGTGTGCACACTACTAATTGTCGTGTTCATATCATCTCTCATAAATAAAAGTAAGAGAAATAATAAGGTGAAATAGAAGAAACATAAATTTGTTCAAAATTTTATCGAGCAATTGATATGCATCTCTGAGTTATCAGCAATTTCCATACAATTACAAGAGTTTGATTTGCAGCTACAAGAGCAATATCAAGAGTGCATATAACTAAATTTGCTACTTATACGCTACGCAGTAATAAGAAAAAGTTACAAAATCAGCAACAACAAAAAAAAAAAATTGACAAAAATATGTAGTTTAGCTAGGACTCAAATAAATTGACAAAATTTTTAAGCCTATCCAAACACATTTTAGTAACACTTTTAGTCTCACATCTTAAATACATCTCCTCGTTTACACTTATGAGCAATGTGGGATAGCACTAAACAAGAAATAGGTCGGCAACTCTTTCTTTTTGGGTTCAGTTAGAGTTACATCTAAATTTTGTGAACAAAATAACACCTTATTGATCATTTTTTTTGTTAGAGCACATTCATAACATAAGTTAAGTTTTAACAGAGTGCCACATCAGCTTTAACACTTTCATCTTAACTCACAAAAAAACACCCACAATCATAACTCAACCTTAACTCAACAACAATTTACAAAAACACCCTCCATTTAGGGGGGAAAGTGATTTTTTTTTTTTTTTTTTTTTTACATAGTTTGCATGTTAACGCCGAGTTAAATGCTTCACACGCCTCGTTAACGTCTAGATAACACAAGACCTCGCAATGGTAACACGATGTTAACGCTGGGTTAAACCCCCCTTAACGTTGGGCTTGCGTTATTGATGCGCATGCTCTTAAGGTTAGTTGTCAAATACTTGGGTTGTTTTCTGTTTATTAGCTTGTTATGTTCAGTTAGGTTACGCTGTTTGATTCGCAAGCTCAGAAAGTCATAATGATTTTTGTTATTTGCCGTAGTTTATTAAGCATTTCATATAATACACATGGTGAATAATAGTTTGAGAGTCTGTCATTAGAAAACGCTTATATAAAGTAAGTTATCACGGTGTTTTTGGGTGAGCATAACCCAACTTATTTCCACTAGTAAAGTTAGTTGTTTATGTTGGAAAATTTAGTGCACTTGTGGGATTTGTTCACACCTGGTAATGGGCTTGGAGGTACGGAGTGTACACCCATCAGGTCCCTGAACACCCTGACTCTAATAGTGGTTGTGTAGGATTCTGCTGCTAGTATTGGCTTCCACTGATAGTGGATCCTGCTGCTATCGTCAGGATCCTGCTGATAGCAATTCTGCTGCTAGTAGTATGACTCTGCTGCTGAGCAGACAATCTGCTGCTAGTGATAAGTGGATTCTGCTGAAGGTTATGTAACTGATTTGACCTATTCAAATGGCAGTTACATCTACACTTATGACCTCGTTTAATTGGTCAAGTAACAACTATTTTAGGCTATAATGGGGATAATTATGTGGAGATTAATGGGCCGATTAATTCTCATAATTCCATTTGACTAGCCATGAGTATCTTCCTATAAATAGGAAATCATATTATGCATGAAGGGATACACAGAAAACACACAACACTTAAACACGAAGGGTTATTGATTTGTGCCTAAATCACTAACAACATTTGGTCTTATCCCAAGTAGATATTCGTGATACCCAAGGCATTAGGGTCGAATAGTTTACTTTGGAAAGTGATAACACGATTCCAAGTGATATCCGGTAACCTTAATTGGTACGTAGCTAGGTCTTTGATTATCTCTACCCTGATCTGGGCGAATAACCACCAACAATCAAAGTAAACTATTTTGTGATAATCAATGGTTGCTGCTATGAGGCAAATGGCTGCTAACTTTTCCAAATTGGATAAGTTTGAAGGTGTTGATTTCAGAAGATGGCAAAAGAAGATGCACTTCTTGCTTTCAAGCATGAATGTGGTGTATGTTCTTAGTACTGTCATTCCTGAGGATCATGGGGATGATGCTACTGTGGAACAGATAAGGAAAAGAAGCAAATGGGAGAATGATGACTATGTATGCAGAGGTTTGATTCTCAATGGTATGTCTGATTCTCTCTTTGACATTTATCAGAACGTTGAATCTTCCAAAGAACTTTGGGATTCCTTGGATGCCAAATATATGGCTGAGGATGCTTCAAGTAAGAAGTTTCTTGTAAGTAATTTCACAAATTACAAAATGACTGATTCAAGACCAGTCATGGAACAATACAATGAACTTCTTGGAATACTTGGAAGGTTTACACAGCATAAAATGAACATGGATGAGGCTATTTCAGTCTCTTGTATCATTGACAAACTCCCTCCTTCTTGGAAAGATTTCAAGCATGCCTTGAAACATAAGAAGGAAGAACTGACACTTGTTCAGTTGGGTAGTCATTTGCGTATTGAGGATTCCCTCAGGGCGCAGGATAATGACAAGCCAAAGAGTAGCAATGCTACTGGTGCACATGTTGTCAATATGGTGGAACATAACAATTCCACCAGGTACAATGACAACAAAGGCAAACGTAAACATCAGGACAACACAAGGGCTGATCCTAACAAGAAGGCAACACCTACTTGTTGGAAATGTGGCAAATCTGGTCACATTAAAAGGGATTGCAAAGGTGTTAAGGTTGGTGGTAAAACCAATGGTTCAGGCACTAGTGGTTCAGGGAGTGGTGGTTCTGCCAACTCACTGAAAGGTCAGAATATGTTTAATGAATCTCTTCAGGTTTATTATGTTACATATGTATCTGAATCTAACTATGTGCAGGATGATGATGTTGCGTGGTGGGTTGACTCTGGAGCAACTGTTCATGTGTGCAAAGATAGAAGATGGTTCAAGACTTACGAGTCACTGAATGATGGTTCTATTCTTCACATGGGAAATGAGTCAACAGCTTTGGTGCATGGTCGTGGTTGTGTAGATCTTAGTTTTAGTTCTGGAAAGATTGTAACTTTGTTTAATGTTATTCATGTTCCTGATATAAGGAAGAACTTGGTTTCAAGTAGTGTTTTGAATAATCATGGATATAAACAAGTTATTGAATCTGATAAATTTATTTTGTCTAAACATGGTGTGTTTATTGGTTTTGGATATTTGTGTAATCAAATGTTCAGGCTTAATGTTGTCACTGACATTGTTAATTCAGCCTTTTTATCAACCTCTAAACTGGTTGACTCTACCCTGTGGCATGCTAGACTTGGCCATGTACATTCTAAAAGGATGCAAGACATGTCTAAGGATGGGTTAATCCCAACATTTGACATGGACACTGAAAAGTGTAAGACTTGCATGTTGACCAAAATTACTAAGAAACCTTTTCAGGGTGTAAAACGTGAGACTGAGCTTTTGGAGCTTATACACAGTGACCTGTGTGATTTGCATGCCACCCCCTCTTTGGGGAACAAGAAGTACTTTGTGACATTTATTGATGATGCTTCTAGGTTTTGTTATGTCTATCTATTACATACCAAGGATGAAGCATTAGATAAATTCAAGGTATTTAAAACAGAAGTTGAGTTGCAACTTGGGTCCCTGATCAAAAGATTCAGGACTGATAGGGGAGCTGAGTACATGGATACTCTGTATTTTCAGTCTGTTGGTATAATCCATGAAACGACTGCTCCCTATACTCCTCAACAAAATGGTATCTCTGAAAGGAAGAACAGGGTACTGAAGGAGATGGTTAATTCCATGTTGTCCTACTCAGGACTGAGTCAAGGGTTCTGGGGTGAAGCTATGTTAACAGCTTGCTATTTACTTAATAGGGTTCCCAACAAAAGGAACAAGGTTACCCCTTATGAACTCTGGACTAAAAAGAAACCCAACCTAAATTATCTCAGGGTTTGGGGTTGTAGGACAGTTGTAAGACTCCCTGATCCAAAGTTAAAAACTTTGGGTGAAAGAGGCATTGAATGCATCTTTGTTGGATATGCTGAGCATTCCAAGGCTTATAGGTTCTATGTTATTGAACCTAATGAATATGTTTCAATTAACTCAATAATTGAATCAAGGGATGCACTATTTGATGAGAATAGATTCTCATCAGTCCCTAGACCAAATGGAACTGATGACATTGGTGTATCAGAGGTCCCTGATGATTTATCATCTCAGGCCCCTGATGAGGTTGTGGTTCAACAACCTGAACTTGAGCTCAGGAAGAGCAAAAGGGTCAGGACTCCAAAGTCATTTGGACCTGAGTTTCAATTATACTTGATTGAAGGCACAAGGAGTGAGGTCTCTGACCAATATTCCTATTGCTTCATTGTTGAGGATGATCCCAAAACATTTGAAGAAGCAATGAAGTCCCGGGACGTTGCTTTCTGGAAAGAAGCAATAAATGATGAGATTGACTCCATCATGGGCAACAACACTTGGGTGTTGGTTGATCTACCACCAGGTTGCAAACCTCTTGGTTGCAAATGGATTTTCAAAAGGAAAATGAAGGTAGATGGAACTATTGAAAAGTTCAAGGCTAGATTAGTCATTCAGGGCTTTAAACAAAAGTCAGGGATAGACTACTTTGATACTTATGCCCCTGTGGCACGTATCAGTACCATCAGGCTACTGATTGCTTTGGCATCAATTCACAATCTGATTATTCATCAGATGGATGTGAAGACAGCTTTCTTGAATGGTAAATTGGATGAGGAGGTTTATATGAACCAACCTCAGGGCTTCATCATGCCTGGCAATGAAAACAAGGTGTGTAAACTGATTAAGTCTTTATATGGACTGAAACAGGCACCTAAGCAATGGCATCAAAAATTTGATGAAGTGGTTTTGTCTAATGGTTATGTTCTTAACCAGGCTGACAAATGTGTATATAGCAAATTTGATGAATCTGGTAAAGGAGTCATCATTTGTCTATATGTTGATGACATGTTGATCTTTGACACTGACCAAAATCAAGTTGACCTGACAAAGGAATTTTTGTCATCAAGGTTCTCCATGAAGGACATGGGGGAGGCAGATGTTATCCTTGGTATAAGGATTAAACATGAAAGCAATGGTATATCAATTTCTCAGTCTCATTACATTGAGAAGGTACTGAAGAAATTTAATTGCTTTGATTGTACTCCAGTGAGTACTCCCATGGATACCACTGAGAAGCTTATGCTGAACAATGGCAAAGCTGTATCTCAACTTGAGTATTCCAGGGTGATTGGCTGCCTGATGTATGCCATGACTTGTACAAGACCTGACATTGCTTTTGCTGTGGGTAAACTGAGCAGGTATACTAGTAATCCTAGTGCTCAGCATTGGCAAGCAATTCAGAGGGTACTGAAGTATTTGAAGAGAACTATGGATTATAGTCTCTCATATACTGGTTATCCTTCAGTGTTGGAAGGTTACACTGATGCAAGTTGGATCAGTAACACTGAAGACAATTCGTCTACCAGTGGCTGGGTATTCCTACTTGGTGGAGGTGCAATTTCTTGGGCATCCAAGAAGCAAACTTGTATCACCAGTTCAACAATGGAATCTGAATTTGTGGCTCTAGCAGCTGCTGGTAAAGAAGCTGAATGGTTGAGAAACTTGCTTCTTGAGATTCCATTGTGGCCTAAACCTATAGCACCTATTTCTATCCGGTGTGATAGTGCTGCTACATTGGCAAAGGCTTATAGCCAGATGTACAATGGGAAGTCTAGACACTTAGGTGTCAGGCATAGCATGATTCGTGAGCTTATCATGAATGGGGTGATTTCTATAGAGTTTGTTAGATCTCAACAGAATTTAGCTGATCACTTGACGAAGGGTTTGGCTAGAGACTTGGTTATAAAGTCTGCTAAAGGGATGGGTTTAAAGTCCAACTTGGTTACTGAATGCTAGGACACCCAACTCCCTCCTGAGGAAACTTGGGAGCTGAGTTCAATGTGGAAAGCTGAACATTCAGTGTACTGAAGCACATGTTTTACATACATCCCAAGGTTTGTGCTTGGAACCTGCTGATAAGGAGGATGAAGTCACTACTTCTTAATGGTTAATTTTCTTTGAAAAAGTGCTTGGCAGGAGCATGAATAAAGAGGAACCACCTATGTGAATGTTGAAGTTTTGCCGCTTCAGGAAGCTATGGACTTATAGCTTTTACAACATTTATGAATTGGATATGGACACATGGCTTGTATAGTGTCAGAAGTGTTTAAGTGTTGGAAAACTTGTGTGTATTTTATCTTCAGGTATTCAAATGGGTTGAAGGGTTCAATTCTTAGAACACCCTGATTCTCGAATATTTGAACGTGTAATTTACTAATATGGAAATTCAATCCTCAGGATATTTTCGTTTATGTACTTGTTTTGTATAATGGTTATTTTTCATGCAAGGGAAGTGAACTAAATTTGGGGAGGATTGTTGGAAAATTTAGTGCACTTGTGGGATTTGTTCACACCTGGTAATGGGCTTGGAGGTACGGAGTGTACACCCATCAGGTCCCTGAACACCCTGACTCTAATAGTGGTTGTGTAGGATTCTGCTGCTAGTATTGGCTTCCATTGATAGTGGATCCTGCTGCTATCGTCAGGATCCTGCTAATAGCAATTCTGCTGCTAGTAGTATGACTCTGCTGCTAGTGATAAGTGGATTCTGCTGAAGGTTATGTAACTGATTTGACCTATTCAAATGGCAGTTACATCTACACTTATGACCTCGTTTAACTGGTCAAGTAACCACTATTTTAGGCTATAATGGGGATAATTATGTGGAGATTAATGGGCCGATTAATTCTCATAATTCCATTTGACTAGCCATGAGTATCTTCCTATAAATAGGAAATCATATTATGCATGAAGGGATACACAGAAAACACACAACACTTAAACACGAAGGGTTATTGATTTGTGCCTAAATCACTAACAACATTTGGTCTTATCCCAAGTAGATATTCGTGATACCCAAGGCATTAGGGTCGAATAGTTTACTTTGGAAAGTGATAACACGATTCCAAGTGATATCCGGTAACCTTAATTGGTACGTAGCTAGGTCTTTGATTATCTCTACCCTGATCTGGGCGAATAACCACCAACAGTTTATATATGATCTCAATTCGACATCCTACTTGTTACACGAATGAGCCATTACTGTCACATTTAGAGCATATACAAGCCAACTTGTTGTATAAGTAGCCAAGTAGGGCATAAGTTTTGTCGAAAATGGTTTATATACTTCTGCTTCTAGATGTAAAAGTAAGAAGACAAAGTAACACCCCCAAAATTCAAAACGGATTTGATCAAACAACTTTATTTAGATGTTAAGTAACACTTCAAGTACGGCGCTCATAAGGTTGTCTTACTTAAACACTGTTTAACAGATTGAGATTATATAAGACGTATATTTTTGCAAGAAAAAGATAGACAAGTACTATTGTAACATAAACTATAACTAATATGCATCATAAACCTTTGTTGCAATCCCACATCGGCCCAGTAAAGAAACAATCAGATGTTTATATACCCCTTTTGCCACCCTAGCACTTGTCCCTTCGGGGACATCCGATAAAATTGGAATGATACAGAGAAGATTAGCATGGCCCCTGCGCAAGGATGACACGCACAAATCGAGAAATGGTCCAAATTTTTTTTCGAGACCTGCTACTTGTCCCTTCGGAATTGAGAAATGGTCCAGTCTTTTTTTTTTCAACAAAATCCCGATCAATGGATCAGTTTTCTACTAAGTTGACAGATATTTGTGCTGATCATCAGCTTATTTTTTAGTAGAATTGTACCGAGTCCTAGTTTCCTTGGACACCTTCTTAACCTTCCAAGAAACTTTGTTGGACATGAAACTTATCACAAAGTGGAACAGAACGACATGTTCGGTACAACCAACTGCTGAATGAGCTACAAGTAAGTATCATTGGAGACTAATAATTTCACAGGTTCAGCTGCAATGATCCTACATGGTCATTATTCTTTGTTAATGCAAACAATTATGGTTCTATCGTGTATTCGCAAAAACAATGGCTGTATTAGATGCATAGAAGTCAAATACATTGGTGCAAAAAAGGTCTCAGTCCAGTACAAGATGATGCCTGCAGTCCCGTTCACTTTTATGTGCTAAGTACTAGTATTTGTTTTATATAAGGAATTGGATTGATTCTTGCATAAGTTTTGTAGTTCTCACATTGTCATATGCTATTAAGTTCCCCTAATTCTTCCCTTTGCTTCTAATGCTAAAGGCAGAATCTGTAAAACCAACAAGGTTACTACTCAGACACCTTCTAGTGACAAAGTCGGGAAAAATATACTAAATCAACTAAACCCAAAACTTACCATTAAATATTACGAGTAGTCCAGTTGAGAACTTTCAAACGGATCAAAGTCTAAGATATGACTGGTAAAGTTACTTGTTTAAGATCTCAATTCGCCATTCGTTCCGTTCATTAGTTGTTACTGTCACATTCATAGAATCCAGTTTGTTGCGTGTACTTTTGGTGTATATACTTCCACTTCTAGATGCAAAACTTAAGTTATTAATGATTATTTGAGATAAGAGGATCGGAAGAGAAACAATTTGATGGATATGATGTTGATTATTTGTAGTATGTCATTTGCTTAAAAATTACTAAAGAAAATGATGTACATGATATGATTATGTGCTTATGTATATGTGATAAATTATTAAATGCCGAATCACTTATGCTCGATATATACCGTTTGCTTCTGCTTCAATTTCACCGTTTAAAATTCCCCGTGTGTCCTACTTGAACCTATTGCTTACTTTTTTGCGAAAATGGTTTGTATACTTCTACTTCCAGATGTAAAACTAAGAAGACAAAGTAACATCCCCTAAATTCAAGACAGATTTGATCAAACAACTTTATTTAGATGTTAAGTAACACTTCAAGTACGGCGCTCATAAGGTTGTCTTACTTAAACACCGTTTAATAGATTGAGTTCATAAAAAACGTATGTATAATTTTTCAATAAAAAAATAGACAAGTATTGTAACATGTACTATATAACTAATATGCATCATAAACCTTTGTTGCAATCCCACATTGGCCCAGTAAAGAAACGATCAGATGTTTATATACCCCTTTTGCCACCCTAACATTTGTCCCTTCGGGGACATCCGATAAAATTGGAACGATACAGAGAAGATTAGCATGGCCCCTGCGCAAGGATGACACGCACAAATCGAGAAATGGTCCAAATTTTTTTTCCCTGCCAAAATTTAACTTAATCTATCAGTTTTAGTTAAATCTATCAGTTTTCTGTTAAGGTTAATTGTCAGATACATGGGTTATTTTTGTTTATCAGCTTAATTTGTTCACTTAAGACTATTCGGTTGTTTTTTGCTTCATCAGTAGAGGTTGGGCTGCTCGATGCACAAGCTCCGAAGAGGTCCTTCAAATGATTTTTGTTGTTTGCTGTAGTTTACGAAGTGATTCATGTAACACGTAGGACACTTTGTTGCTTATCGTGGAATGTCAACCATAGTGACTAAATTGTATAGCTTGTACTTGTTATCTTTTTTCTAATTGCTGCACATTTTGAAATTTCAGTAACACTAAGAACTGATTAAGTTACTTATGGTTATTTGAGATGAGAGGATGGAAAGAGAAACAATTTGGTGGCTACGATGTTGATCATCACCGACAGTTATTGATGATTTCTACTACGTAATTTGCTTAGAAATTATACGAAAATGGTGTCCATTATATGATTATGTGCTTAAGTATATATGATAAATAAACGTATTGTTTGAGTATGTGACTGAAAAAACGCACAAGTACTATGAACGTTTTACTAGTTCTAAATTATTAAATGCCGAATGCCCGAATCACTTATATGACGTTTGCTTCTGCTTCAGCTTCATCGTTTTTAAATCCCATGTATCCTACTTGAACCCATTGCTTACTTCTTTCTCATATATTTGAGTGTAAAATGCATTACGTTTACAGTATGTACTTGCTGTGTGCAACTCTTTTCATGAACTGGTAACAATTACGGGTGTTTAAAATGTTTGGATACCGTTAATCGTGTGTGTAAAACTATATACTTTGTCTAAGCATTGGAATTTTCATGTGCCGAAATATCACGCTATAACTCTTATTACAAAAGTCAAATACGTTGGTGTAAAAGGTGGTTCATTCTGATAATAAACAATGCTAACGGTCCTGTTCACTTTTATTTGCATATTCTTATCTGTGTAATATGAGGAATTGGGCCAATTTGTGCATGTGTTCACCTTGACTTATGCGATTGAAATTCCCCTAATTCGTCTCGTTGATTCTAATTCTAATTGCAGAAATATGTAAAACCAACCGTTACTAAGCGAATACCTTCCAGTGATCGAGTCATGAAGGAGAGAACAAAACCATACATAATGAAGGCTTCAGAACTGAATCTTGACGAGAAACGTGACATTACTAATGCAGTTGCAGATTTCCAAAAACAATATAGCAACTACGGCGCCAATGATTACTAAAATCTGAATGAACTCGTTAATTGTTTATTTCTTTTGGGATGCAACAAAATTTGTGTTATTAAGTTTCTATAAACTATGGTGCATGCTTTCTTATGTTCGAATATTTTATTCAACTGAAACCCAGAACTTCAAGTTACGGGTCAAACTGGTACATTAATATATTCTTAATGGTTTGATTTTGGTATGCCTAAAAACAAGCTGCTAAATGGATCGAATTTACCTGAAATCAGTTGAAAACTTCCATGTGATTTAAATTCTATGTTATGACTTATGAGTAGTTGACTGTTGACTAGTTGATATCGTTATAATTTCGGTAAGTACTTGAGAAGGAAATTAATTTAGATTTCATGGAACACAGACAGTACTGGATGTCATTTTTAGTATAATGAAACAAGACACTGCACATTTCAGTTCAATATAGAACAGGAAAGCATATAACATCTCATATAGAGAACCAATACAGATATCAAATTCTAAAGAAAATTCAAAACTCAAAAGTCAAGCTACATTAACCAGCACAAGAACAATTGAAGCCAGACTTGATACGATTCTAACAACGCCGCTTATATATAAAATGATCTTGAAACAGAACATGTTCAAATTTTGTAAAGATGAAGCCTTTCATCCAGTTGTATGGAAGCTAACAGACTTAACAATAGTACTGACCCTCTCAGCAAATGTCTTGGAGGTTATCTTTTTACCAGGTACATGAAATGGGTTTGAGACAGCGTCTAGATATGCAGAATGGAACCTCCTGAAAAACTGTTTGCATCCCACAACACAAAAAGATCAGCTTATCGAATCTAGCATACATAGCCAGAAAATGAGTAACTGGTGCAGTTTATCATTTTAGATCATTTCAAATGTTTGCGTAAGTTATCATGAACTGCTGGAATGATTTTGCAATCATAGTAATTTCAACTGGTTCTGCCTACACTCTAGAGTCTAGACCTGTATAAGTATATTGTCCCAAATAAAAGTAATACTTGGGAAACAACACCTGATTGATGCTATTCAAAATAGTACGTGTGGTTCTATTGTGGATAAAAAGTAAGAAGGGTAATGAAATTTTATGTCGCTGTAATAGTTGCACAAAATATATTTTCCTATTTTTTACGTATAAGAATTTAGATTTGTTGCAAATTTTTATCACTGTACTTTTATACAACCAAATATGTAATGTTAACCATCATAATTTTAGTAAACATCCTTTTTTACCAAGCTGGTCAAAAGTTTACGCAATCATAATGGTCATCGTGTTAAACACTTGTTAGGCAAGTGGCTTTGGCTCAACGATACAAATTGAGCTCTAAAATCTTTCAATTGTAAACTCGATTCTTTTTCGAATTGAGGTGGAAATATGGGTTAGTTGTGTGATTAAAACCGGTTCCAGGAAATAACAAGCTCTTTTAAAAAAGGGTCAATTGTGGCTTTGGCTCAACGATACAAATTGAGTTCTAAAATCTTTCAATTGTAAACTCGATTCTTTTTTCAAATTGAGGTGGAAATATGGGTTAGTTGTGTGATTAAAACCGGTTCCAGGAAATAACAAGCTCTTTTAAAAACGGGTCAATTGGGTCAAATTGGATTGACCCGCTGCTTTTTAAATAATTTCTTTTGACCATTTTACCCAATGAATTAAACGCAATTTCCAAAATAATTATCTATTCATTTATTACAATTTTTTGTAAAATATTTTACGTTTTTATTAGATCCAAAAGGCAATTAGGCAATTTTTAGAGGAAATGACCCACACAACCCTGATGACTTTGGAGACATGTTTTGCTCAAAAAAAACTTTGGAGACATGTGCCTATGTGTTCACTTGCCATTTAAATATAAAGATATACTAGTGCAAGGTTGTCTAGGTAATAAATCCCCCCTATCCAAGTGCAAAAGAGATTTTTAGACCATTTCTAGTTGATGTGAAATATACGTCAGCATGCTCATAAAAACAACAGATAGAAAGTTCCTGAGTTGAATATGTACTCACATTTCTTACATCAGCATCACGGACGTCAAGGTCTGTTGTGACTAGTATAAACTTTACCTTTGTGTTAGTTAGATAACCATACCTGCAACATGTAATCTGAGTTAACTACATCTACATGAAGCTCATAAAGAGTGATCATTTCATGAGCAAAGTAACCAAAAAGAAGTAAAGGGAGCTCAGATTAGATTGAATTCCTAAGAACAATATAAATCTGAAATATCCTCACACTTTGTAATTTTCGGTTGGATATAGAAGGCCAAGAAATGTCTCATTAAGCATTGGTCCAGACTTCTTTGGGTTGTTCACTGCAAAAGATTCATGAAAATTTCATTAACATTTGACCACGGATCCTAAAGTAATCTAAAGAATTTCCAAATAACACAGAATGACATAAATTATGGAGGAAAAGGGAGAGGTAGTTAAGTAAGTGATATCCGGATGGTCCTACATCCAAAATGCATATCTTAAAGACAGTATGTACCAAACTTTGCATAGACTTTCTAGTTTACAACCTTTTGTGTTTTATTATGTATCTGATAACACTAATCACATGTTAACCTGATAGAATCAAACATGTGATTTTCAAAGTCAAATACCTCGATTTAACAAATAAAGAGTACATAACTGACAGAAACTGTACGAACAAAGAATAAAGGTTCACACATTTTGAAACATCTAAAGGAACTCCAGAACCATCCCTACAGCAGTCAGATCCCTTGGGCAGGCAACGAGTTACAAAAAAATAATGGCCCCGAGAAATATGCTAATATGAGAGTACTGATTATAGCAAAAGGAAGCATCTTAGAGGGAGCGAAAAATACTATAACCAATCAAGTGTAATACAAATTGTAACAGACAATGTAGGCAAATCAATCAGAATGGCAAACAGTCAAAACTTAAGAAGAAGCTAACAAGACATTATAGCGATTAGCGAAAGACAAAAATGAGAGGACAGCCAATATACTCAGGTGTCATGAGAATAAAAAAATGAAATTCCGAATGCAAAAGAATTAGGAATCAAGATAGATGAAAGACTTTTACAAAGGTTCTAACACAATCGCTATCACTAAGAAGGTTAAGATAATAGCTTAAACAAATGACAAAGTGCTGAAGCAAGGCGTTGCTCATCTTGTTTATAAGTTACAAATGAAAATGCATACTTTAAAAAGCATCATGAGCTGGTACTTTTTTTCTCAATAGTCAATACTTTTGCAAAGTATACTTGTTGTCTGCTTTTCCACTTTTTACAGTTTTGAAACATATTATTCTATTAAGATGTGGACTTGTTCTGTAACACCTATAGTTCCGCATTTCGAGCTTATTCATATATCTTAATACATTTGAGGCATTCGTTGTTTTTACTTTCGATGTTCTGTATCTCAAATTCTATAGTTAACATAGATTCCATTAAAAAAAACATCACATCCCCTTGCAGATCATGCGTAAATAAATATAATACTTATGATGAAAAATGATGGTGATAGCAATAGGACCATACATCACATGATCATTTGGCATCAAGATAAAACGACACTAGGTTGTATGGTGATGCAAAGAGTAACTAGTCAACATTTACAAAGCAACAACAGAAACTCGATAAGTAACGTTATCAGCCATCTCTAATTATACCATACAATCATACATAAGCCTATAAAACTATCTTTCTGACCACGATTCCAGGTAACTTGCGGTTCCACTATCCCCATCACCGCTAAACAAATCTTGCTAAAGTATCAAAAGATAACCCAAATTTGAAGTAGAAAAATGACCAAATTAATTATTTTCCACTAATCCTTCTACAATAACAACACATTTTCGATAACTATTTACTAATAAATTTTCAATTAAAAATGGACCAAAAACCAAACTTAACACAAAATCAGATCTTCCAACACTTCAAATGGCATACCATTGTTTCATTTTAACTCAGAATCCTAATAGACCACAAAATGTTACCTTTTTCTAAATAACATCTCATAAACCTCAACATCAATATCATCTCAAAACAGTTCCATATCCGTAACATTAACATTATGAATCAAATCTTAAACGTACCGCTAAAAACCCAAAAAACGATAAACGGGTACCCATCAGAATTGCTACAGGTATGGATATACTAAAACCGCCCCGACCCAACACGTCACCATCCCTATAACTAGAAACAATCTTACAAATCTATAACATTTACCTTATCAAATCCTTAAAAAAAAAAAAAAAAAAAAAAAAAAAAAAAAAAAAAAAAAAAAAAAACCCAATTTACATAACATCATAAAAATCCATAAATTTCACATCTTTTTAACATTATAACAATACATTTTCGATAACATTTCGCGATCCCCAAAAGGTTAGACATTTTTAACATTAGCATTATCAAATCCAAAATATAAAAAAACCCAATTTAGAAAACATGGTAAAAATCCAAAATTTAACATCTTTTAAACATTTTAATATAAAAAGTACCTCTTTCATCAACAACATCAAGAGAACAATGAACAATATGATGAAGCTTCAATGCATCATCTCCTTCTGTAAAACTTTGTATATACAATGGATTATTCTGTTCATTTATAAATCTTATGTTAAATCCAATTCATTTTATATATTTAAAAGATTTGAAAATGAAAAAGAAATTATCAACCTGATGGCCAACGACAGCTATGCAGACGATCATCTTTTCTGTCACTAAACAGTTCTTGATTTGTGTTTTGATAAATTTTTGATCTGGTGATTTTGAGTGACTTTTGTTACTTGTTACAATAATGGTCCTTATACTTTGATGAATGCCTTAAAGGCAAGCACGTTGTATAAAAGGACCCATCGTTATAAAATCTCAACACTATGCGGCATGAAATGAGGTGTGGAAATGTGCAATAAAACGCGAGACGTGACGTCTCTTTTAAATTCAACTTCCGATGAAGAATATTTTCTTAAAATAAATGAAAAAATTACATGCAATAATAATTTTTTGATTTAATTCGTTTTGTATAATACTTTTTATAAACCCGATATGTATGAAATATGATATAATATATAAATTTACAAATATTTTTATACGTATACAATTCTTTCTTATTAAATAAATGTTTTTGGTTTTAATTTATTTAAGACTTCTTTATTTAGAAAGTCTAAAATGTTTTATATAGTGGTATAGATACCATAATTAGGGATTAAGGGTGTAAACAAATTGAGTCGAGCCGAGTACTGCTAAGCTCGAACTCGACTCGATTACTAAAACTCGAGCTCGAAACTCAACTCGAGCTCGGTCGCTCTTTGGATTTCAAGTTCGAGCTTGGCTTGCCATCTTAAACTCGAGCTCAATTATTTCTAGATTTAAAGCTCGAACTCGATAAAAAATCGGTATATCAAGCTCAACTCGACTCGATTGTATAATAATTACGTAACTAGATGTATATAAAAGACTAAAAGTGTAATATCACTGAAGCTCGATAAGGGCTCACGAGCCGAGTACTCGAGTAGCTCGAGCTCGACTCGTTTATATCGAGTCGATTTCAAGTAGTTTACGAGTCGAAAAAAATTGGATATATGCACAAACACAAAAAAAAAATAATAATAAATAAAAATAAATAAAAAAATAAAAATCAGGTAAACAAACACCCCCTAAGAAGTACTCCGGAACACTCCAAACACTTTGTACACCCAAACAAACCCTAAATAACAGAATCCAATCTCCGATCATCCTTTCCAATGTCCGGCGGCAAATTCCGATCATTCTTCCAAAAATACGGCAAAGTCGCCGTAATCACACACTGCTCCATCTCCGCCGCATCGATCACCGGATTATACATCGCCATCAACAACAATGTAGACGTTCAATCAGTTATAGACAAATTCAACATCTTCACCACTCCTAACAAAGAAGACATCAAATCTGATGATGAAACAAAGACCAATCGGACGGCTGAGATGGTGGCGAAGAGTGGCGGGGCGTTTGCGTTGGCTGTAATTTGTAATAAGGCTTTGTTTCCGGTTCGGGCTTCCGTTACGGTTGCGGTTACGCCTTTTATTGCTAGGGTTTTGGCTAGGAGAAAAGTTGTTTAGGGTTTAGTAGTTTGTGTTATAATGTATGCGTAACGAAATTTGTTTACTTGTTACTAATAATAGTAAGTAATGTCGCATTTGTGCTAAACGGATGAGGTTTTCTCTGTTTAAGTTATTTGGGGAGGGCGAGTCTTTTAGTCCAATTTAGACGGTATAGAGCAAAAGTTAGGTCAACCGTTATCAATGTTTTGCCTATATACTTAACAATGCTAAGCGAAGCAATAGATTCTAATTTCAATTAAGACATTTGCCTTTCGTTTCTGCCTTTAGAAATGTATAGAGTGACTTGATGACTTATTCAGTTGATTAATATGTATTCTTATGGAACTTATTGTTTGAGCTAATGATCATTGGTGATTTGTAAACATTTGTTTGTAGCTCACTTGATTCCGGAGCAAGTGCTTTGTGAATATGGTCATATTTCTCATTATAGATGAGTCATGTCTATTAGTGGTTTGCGAATATGTAGAACAATGTTATGTGAAGCAATTCACGGTTATACATTATTTAGAAGTTTGCATGTAGTTTCTCCGTATATTGGAAGTTATGTGAGCTGATTATTGTTAGAAATGTATAATGTAATTAGATGGTCTTAGGCTTAAATCAAACTCTATAAGATATGTTTTATGCTTTCTGGACTTTTTTCTGTTAAGTGTACTTTACTGATGTTAAGAGATGCATACAATAACTTGATGTATTCGAGTTTATTAACATGTAATGTCACTTGATGAATTTGAGCATAAGATCATTAGTGATTTCGAGTTAGGTTGTTAGATTTTTTTTAGGTATATGAAGGTTCGGACGGATATCTGATTAAATCTTATATGATCTTGAAATCTCAAGTGCCTTATAGTTTTGGGATTCACTTCGTTTTCAAAGTATTGGTAGAATTGTGTGTTTTTAGTGCTGAACTTGTAAGGTCTGTAGTTACAGTATATGATGAATATGATAATCTTGGTGATATCCGATGAAGTAAAATACATACCAATGATTGGCATAAGAATATGAATGGTTTTTGCTATGGATCACTTATTGTGGTGATTAATCACTAAATAGTTTAAGCTTATGATCATTGGTGATGTTTAAATTAGAATTTAAGTTGGTGTATAATAAAGGTCAATTTGTTTATGTTTGTAAATTGTAACCATGTAGCTTGCAGTTAGGTTCAATATTGTGGAATCTGGAGTGCTCTATGGTTCAGGACATATTTCTTTGTGAAGTTACTGATAGAATTAAATATACTTACATGTTTTCCGATTAGGATGTCTTTATGTGTAACATGTAATTCTTGACTTAATGGTCTTTGTGTGTTATGTAGTTTAAGGTGCTGTGAAATCCTGGCAAGTAGCTTAATAAGGTAAAAGCAATTACACATAAAAGGATTGTACTTTTAAAATTAAATAACGTAGCTCATATCTAATTACCGGTATAACCTTTAACCAGTAGCATCTAGTTGCCCCATTACGCTTCCCCTTTGCTTCGAGCAGCCATGTCAATGTCTAGTATGAATACATCAGCACAAGCTGTTTAGACTTGATAGTTTTTTGGGTTGCTTAGATGGGCTACATTATTTGTTGTCTTTTGGATTGGTATACACTATACAGGTAAGTTATATTGGGTAACCATATTGTGGCTAAATTAAATTGATGATATTAAGTTTGTGTTTAGAGTTGTAGTCCGTCTGCAATTCTGCTTCTGTTACTGTTTCGAGCCTTTGACAGTCACTTATCAACCTCCGTCTGAAATTCTACTTCTGCTTCTGCTTCTCGACATTGCAGAAACATGCAGCAGCAGCAATTCAGCAACAGCCGAGCAGTTGTGATTGGTCCTGGAAACTTTCTAACATCGAATTCAACCCCAATTATCAGCATCCTATAGCAATTTGGTTATCAGACACTAACTCAAACTGACCCAAATAAACCAAACCCGATTAACCTGGTTAATTGTTTTTGTAAATGAGCTGAGCTAATCAACAACCAAAACTAGCACTACATAGCAAATTATAACACGTCTATAGAATTTCTACTTTGGTTGTGTCAAATTGCCAGGTGAAAATTTCTGTAGGTCATTAGGATCTAATGAAGCCCTTGACAACTCTCAGTTCCGTCCATCTACTTTTAGTTTGGATACCTTCTAGCAAGTAAATCCCAGACTCCACAAACCCACCCCACAAGACGCATAGAACCTGTAATTGTAATAACGTGTCGAGCAGGTGTTTGTGTTGGCTGTGATTTGTAATAAGGCCTTATTTGCAGTTCGGATTTTGATTACAGTTACTCATGAGCCTACCGTTGCTAGGTTTTTAGCTAGGAAAAATATTGTTTAGAATAGTTTGTGGACTGTTCAATTTGTAAAGTCTAAACATTTGTTTGGTGTTGATAACATAGCTGGTTCAGAAGACGAAGACATACTTTGTGAATATTGTTATGTATCAGTGTCGACTCCCGCTCTCTTAAACACAATCAGCCGATTAGCGTTAGACACAAGTTGGATGGGAGTTTACATAAAGTTGGATGGGAGTTTAGACACAAGTTGTGCTCCCACTCCTTTCTGAATACAAAAACTTACTCAATGAAAATTAAAAACACCACTCTTAGCATCATTTGAGTGGCTAATAGCAATAGACTTAATACGTGAAAGTGTATCCAAAGCTTCCGCATTGTATTCCTCAAATGTAGGAAAAGCAAAAGGTATCAACTTGTATATGTTGTCCTCACATTTGGAAGCATATTTCCTCTTTTTCTTCTCCACATTTTTGCACAAGGCTACCCAGGAGCCCATGAAGTCACCCCGGTACCAGCAAATGGAGAGATTCTGGTCACATCCAAACATGCATCTTTACCTTGGAGCCAATTGAATAATGACAAGTCTGCAAGTCGTAACTCGTTCCCATCCTCCAAAAGGAACCTCATTTGAGCCTCCTTGCGCACCATGATCCCAACCTTGGAACATATATCAACAAGAATATCACGCAACATATTATACATGAATTTCACACCCACTTCACTAGAGCAGTGAACCGCGTGATCCCCCCATTGGTCCATACGATGCACATTACAACTCGGGCAAAGGCTACCTTCAGAAAACATAGGCACAGTGAGCTGATAACACAACACAGAGCGGAATTGACGATGGTTCATCCTCTGCCCTAAGCCGTTAATAGGGATGGTGAAAAGAACATCATGTGCATGCGGGGAGCGAATACAACTAAGAATAGCCACCTGTCGAGGACTAAGCGAGTACTTAGAAACAAGGTCTTTCTCAATGACATCAAAATAACACTTTGCCAAGGTTTTCATCATATGGGGGTAGAAGCGTAAGTTGTGGCAGAAAGCAAATCAATGTTGCATATAGTGTTGAAAGTATTAAGAGCATGCTGAAAAGAAGAACCATGGGAGACAATACCAGTCTTAGACAATATCTTGTCTTGTAAATCACTTGTTTGCATACAAGAGGCGAGAAAACCTAACTGGATAATGTCACCCGTTGAAATGATGCCAAGACCACCTAATTTGATTGGAAGAGTAGCTAGCCGCCACTACCAATCACCAAACCCCGGCCCTGAGGCGGTAACAATCTTCTCCAAGGAAGTACGTAACGACTGATCAAACTGAGCTTGGGATTCCAATAAATACAAGGGAGAGCATGCCCTCAAAGCATAAGATAATTTCGCAACCTCAACACAACTACGAAGAAGAAGGAGCTCCCATTGGGGATCATGAAGTTTGTGGATTGCCTCCATTAAGGTGATGGTTTTAGAGACCCTTTTCAAAGCCAAATCCCGACAAAAACTATCATCCAAACTAACTGAACCACCAAGAAGTTTGACACCATTGAGCAGGCGGGAGATATTTATAGGAAAAATGCCCTCCGCCCTACATCTAGGATCCTCCACAGGCCAGAAAAGTTCAATTTTATCAACATTCAAAAACAAACTACGAGCCGGACCATCTGTCTGAATGATGTCAAACGCCTTGGCAACCATAAGAGTATCTCCAACAATAGTGTCGTCATAAAGATACCATGCATGAAGGGTAAGATCACAAGACCAATTAATAGTCTGGACCAAAGGGTGTAAATCCAGAGCAAACAACAAAGGTCCTAACGGATCCCCTTGACAAGACCAAAAAATAGAGTCATCATAATAAAGCCTAGCAGGTTGAGCATAACCAAACTCAACCCAAGGAGCAATGGATGGGCACCGCACCCTAGTTTCCTGTAGTAACACGCTCCTGTCGACAAGAATGAAAGCATTCTTAAAATCCACCAAATGCATAGAAAGTCCAACCTCGTTACCCTTAGACTCAATGAGCCTATTCACAGAATGTAGAACAGCCTCACAACCACTAGGAACGTCAACACCAAATTGAAAGTCCTGTAAATAAGTATTCATAGAGTTACAAATAGAACAAGAAGCCACCTTAGAAACAAGCCTTCGCCATATAGTACCAACAGCAATAGGACTTATACCACCACCAGACCAAGGGAGTCAAAGGGGCACTAGCGATATACTCCCCCAGCTGAATAGGGCACTTTTCACTAGCGATTACTATTACTATTACTATTACTATTACTATTACTATTACTATTACTATTACGCGATTTATTTTAAACCCGTGAAATTGATCAATGAGATTTTGTCGCCTACTCTTTTATTAGGTAACATTTACGACCTCATTGGTGTATCCTGTTTTTGTTATCTCTTTCTCAACCACAAATTGATAACGAGATCACAGCCACAAATTTATAACGGATGTTTTATATGGGATTTGCTAAACATAACTTTTATTTGTTTTGTTTAAGCATTTCAAATTTATAAAAATGACAATTAATGGATTCATGTATCCCATATTTATATACTTTTAATTATTTTAAAAGTGGTAAGCGATGATAACTATAGAATGTTTGGTGTTTATTTAATGTTAATTATGGAGTAATTATAGAATAATTAAACAAAACCCATACGGTTGTGTTTAACAAATCCCGTTCTTAAATGGAGTAATTATTTTGTAATAGTTCCTTTTTGTTCCATAATTGTATTAAAGTTGTAATATAATTATAACGAGCAATTGTTAATTCTGGATCTTCACACGAGTTTATTGATTATGCAACAAACCTTGCTAGAATGACTCAATTTATGTACGGTGAATAAGACGAGGATTTTCATCTACATGTGATTAAATCTCATGTATCATCATTGTTGTTTACTCCAATCCAAGGGATATAATTAAGGGCAAATAATAATTTGAAAATGCATTTAACTTGTCAATTTTTGTGGTTCTGTATAGTAATGCATTTTTGTTGCTACTAAAACACAAAGCTCTCAAATTTCGATCTCAGTGTGAATTTTGTACATGTAAAATAACCATTTTATCTTTCAAAATTTGAAAAAAAAAAAAAAAAAAAAAAAAAAAAAAAAAAAAAAAAAAGATATGGGCAGAATGGTCACAAAATACACACAAATGTCGAAATTTAGAGCTTTTTGTTTTAATAGCAAAAAAATAAAAATAAAAAGATTACTACATAGAAGCACAAAAATTGACAAGTTAAATGCATTTTTAAGTTATTAGCCAAAAATTCACAAGTTAAATGCATTTTTAAGTTATTAGCCTATAAATAAATATGTAACACGATGGTATATATGCGTGAATAAGAAGTCCATGAGCTCTTAATCAATTCAAATGGAATGTTTGTTTTCTATTGTCATTCTTAGTTCAATCCATCTGATAAAACTATAAGAGCCATTTACAGTTTACATAAAAAAACATGAACTAATATACAAACGCTGGTGGTCCATGGAAATGTGGGAAGGTGTTTCGTTTGTGTCTACTCTAGTCATAAGTCCTTTAGAGCACTAGGTGCCACGACATACCCAAGTTATTCATTCGGGCCTCACCGGGGGTGCCACATCATTATAACCCCTCCCCCTCCCCTCACTCACAACGAACCTCAATTTACTCATTTGTAACATCACTTACAACTTTATTTTTTTATTCAAATTTTCAAATAAACTAAATTTATTTCATTAAAAATAAAAATACAATACAACACAATAGAAAACATACGAAACATAAAATAAAGATACGGAAAAAAAAAACATACACAACTTAAAAAATACATCAAATTAAAACGAAACTAATTATTCGGATTCTGTTGTTGAATTTGTTCTCACTGATGTCGTTGCCAAACATGCTCGATGAGACATCGTTGGAGCCCTGCGTGTTTGCGTTTATCATGTAGTTCTTTGACTTTTCTTCTTTGCACTGCGCAATGTTCAATCCATGATTGTTGTAAATTTGGTTGCGGAGGATTATACATTTCTCTAGCTTCAAATATTGCAAATTTTTTATCTTTCAAAATCATATTATGCATTATGATGCACGAGTACATGATTCTTAGTAACTTGCCCACAGTAAATGCACGCGCCGGTTGGGCAATAATATGGCAACATACTTGGAGGACACCAAAAGCTCTTTCGATATCTTTTCGAGCACTTTCTTGTTTCACTTTAAATACGGCATTTTTTTAGGTTACTTGCAACCGTAAATGATTTGAAAATATATGCCCACTCTGGGTAAATTTCGTCGGCTAGATAATACCCTTGGTTAAATGTATGCCCGTATACTTCAAACGGAACCTTAGGGGCGATGTCATCAAGCAGGTCGTCGAATAACGGAGAATTATTCAAAACGGTAAGATCGTTATTCGTACCCGCTACCCTAAAAAATGCATGTCAAATCCACAAATCGTATGACGCAACGGCTTCAAGCATTATAGTTGGATACTTTTTATCACCTCTGTGAATTTGGCCTTGCCATTCTTTCGGACAATTTTCCCATTCCCAGTGCATACAATCGATGCTTCCCAACATTTTCGGTATCTTATGAACCAAGTGTTATGTGCGTGGTATAAGTTGCGAATGTCATTCTCATCTGGTTTTCTTAAAAACTCCATACCATACAAATGGATTATGCACATAGTAAAAAAAATCTAGACAATCGCGTGCACAGTGTTCACCAATTTGTAAATACTCATCTAATGCATCAGCTAATATCCCGTAAGCCAATTGGCGTATGGCACATGTGCATTTCATAATCATACTAAAAGTCATTACACCCCTACCATCGGGTCGGAATCTAAAAAAATCAAAATGCTTGGGATGAGGATGACGAGTTTCAATATATATTTCAATACCTTGTATTATTTCTGAAAATAGCTTACAGCTCATCCGATAGCGACGCCTAAAATTTTCATCTGTATATTTTGGGTTGTCACCAAAATAGTCAGCAATTAGACGTTCTTCAGCAATTTCACATTCAAGGGGGATGTATCTACAGTGTAATGAAGGTCTGGCTTGTTGTTGTTGCAACAACTACTCGAACTCAAACACTTGGAGAATCATCTCTAGCTCCGCTAGCTCTTCAATGTCACTTTCACCGGAATAAGATGATTCGCTCATGTTTATTGATTATATGTGTAAGTGTTTGAAATATAAGTATAGAATTTGGTTGCAAAGTATATTATTTATAGTGTCAAATATGTGTTTTTTTTTTTAATATAAAAAAAATAGATAAACGTTTCATTTTGTCAGTTCCACAATGTTCCCCTGCAAAAAAAATGACAAAGGTACACATATTACCATCGCCGTGCAGACGACGAGGGTAGGAGTGGCGGGGCACGGCGAGGGGGGCGGTGTCACGGCGAGCCATGAAGAGCGTGCCAACGTGGCACGACGAGCTATAACAAGCTCGACCCCGTGTGCTCTTATCTTTTTTCATTTTTTTGGTTCGTTGTTTGCACATTGTGGTGCAATTTTTTTCCTTGGGTCCTATCTTTTTTAATTTTCTTGTTAAGGAGGAAGGATGCTTTTTCTTTTGTAATTTCTTCTTTGTTTGGTCCCTTCAATAAATGTTGCTTTTCTAATATATATATATATATATATATATATATATATATATATATATATATATATATATATATATATATATATATATATATATATATATATATATAGAGAGAGAGAGAGAGAGAGAGAGAGAGAGAGAGAGAGAGAGAGAGAGAGAGAGAGAGAGAGAGAGAGAGAGTTGAGATCAAATAAGATCAATGTTAAAGTTGTAAAAATAAGATTCATTCAAGAACCAATAGGAGGAGGGCAAGTGGATTTTGCTTATTAAAAAAACTGAAACTTAAATACATAGCCAAAAGGGCATTATAGATATTTTGTACATGTAACACTAAATAACCTAACCCTATAACTCATACAACCGCCTCTCATCACATTTTCTCTCTCCCAAATTTTATTTGTTTCCTCCCACAAATCTCTCCTCCACATCTAATTTTCCGGCGAGATAAAATCAGCCACATACAAACTCCTAACCCACACATTCTATTATGGAATATGCTTTCCTCACCGGAGTTCATGGTGACCTATGTTTTCTGCTCTTCTATGCGGAGAGGTTTCGACCTGATTCGAACAACAAAAAATAACAACCAATGTCATCTCCAATCATTCCTTTTTTTTTTGTGATATAGACGTCGTCACCTGATTGAAACCATCATTCGATCCGGTCGCCGTCCCCTACAAACCCACCACCACGGAATCTTGTTCTTTTCTTTTATGTGAATCTTGAAACTTATTCACAAAACGAACATAATCATGTGTTTCGATCTTGTACACGAGACCTTTTCACTGGATACATCGCCTATACACCGGATACATACCGGTACACCGGATACATCGCATGTACACTGGACACATGGTAGGCTGGTGCCGATGATTTAGCAGCAGGTATATATGTTTGTGGTTTTGATCGAGACCCATTTTAAGTGTGGTCGCTGCTATGCCAGAAGCAACATCAGATTTGTTTTTTCATCACAGAAAACTTAGATTTGTTGTGGGTAACTTTTTGTTGTAGAGATGTAGTTGTGTTAAGGAGATGGGATTATGATGATGTTGTAGTAATAGTTGTTGATTGAAGTTGTTGTACTAGTCTTTTTTTATATATATATTGTGTTCTTGTTGATTCAAGTTGTTGTTGATGTTAACTGTGAGTTCTTGAGTTCATATAGAGTATTTGCAGATTTTTTTTTCTTCTTTTTTTGTGTCATGGTTTTGTATTCAAGATCTTCAGCCCTTTGCATTTGAGATATGTAGTCGATTTAATTTGCAGATTTTTGGGTACTGTAATTCCATGGGTTTGATACAAGATGGTGGAAACTGGAAACGCACGGATTCCGGTGTACCGGTATCTGCTATGGTTTGGTTTCGATAGGCTCTTGATACATAGATGTGTATATGTATCATATTTGTATACAAGATGTAGGAAATGCAAGGATTTGACACAGATATCTGTATATGTATCGGATTCTAGGTAAAATGCACGAATTTCGGTGTGCCGAAATCTGCTGCTGTTTGATTTCGATAGTTTTTTTTTTGATACACGGATGTATTTATGTACCAGGATTGTATACCAAATTTGTTTATGAATCAGATAGTAGTTTATGAAATGGGATTTCTTTGGTTTAAAGTTTTGTTGTAGTAGTTTATCATTTGTTTAGAGAAGTCCGAATCAGAATGTTTAGAAAGGTCCAAATAAGATAATGTAAAATATGTACCCGATGTACATTTACTTGGTGGTCCATCGTGTTGATCTAAATATAAATATATTTTTTAATGTACCAGTAGATGTATAAAAAATGTTGACCGGCTTTAATGTACCAATAGATGTATAAGAGGCATTGGGATCACCCTTGTGTTTAAACCCGTATCATAATTACTTGACCATTTAAGTCATATTACTTGACTAGTAAAGTCAATTAATTTTCCCACACCTTTGTGTTGTACTCATTTTTAGTACACGATACCCTTAGTACACCCCTCCGAGCATATCTTTTCGTTTCTAACTGTAAGCATTTTACTTAAAGAAATAATTTGTTACAACCCACCCAAATGTGCAACCAAATCGCCTTAGCCTTCCGTGTATGCACTCATCTTTAGTGCATTATTGTTACATGTTTAAACCCTTAGTTAATTATCTAATTGATTACATGGTTGCTAAGTCGAGTCATATCTTGTACATATTGTTTTGGGACGATTGAGACTCATGGGTAAAGTACTAGTGTTATGGAGTAATGGGGAAGAACATCATTTATTACCCCCATATGTGCGTTAATATTTAAATAGTACTTCAAGTGTTTTGATTATCTTAATTCGAGTCATTAGAGTAGTTTATTGTAAAGTATGTAAAAATTCAAGTGTAAGGGGAATGCAAATCCCCTATGATGTATTATTTTGGATAGTAGGGTAAAAGTGTATGCAAAAAAAAAAAAACGGACTACCATCCCGTTTCATTCTATGTTTGTTTTAAGTTTTTGTTAGATTTTGATTAGCTTAAGTCGAGTGGAGTCTTGGCTTAGCAACGCCATATTGTACATGTAATTAACCAAGATGATTAACTCGCCACCAGTAAATATTGCCTTTATCCAACAAAACCGTGTTTACCATATCCCTACAGCTAACGTTATAACCCTTTAAAAGAACTCTTTGATAGTTTATCCTAGGTGCTTACACCAAGTGGTGGAGGTTTGATCATTTCCCAAGCCTATGGTAATCTATTTGCTATGACAGGTAGTGAGAGATGTTTTCCATTTCCTTATTGTGATATATACTCTATTACACCCGAGAGGTTCTAAATAGCGCGCCATAGCGCGAGGCGTGGCCTCCACGTTACGAAACATGCCAAGGCGTCTTCTTAAGGCGTAGCGTGTTATGAAGCGCGAAAAAGCGTGGTAAGGCGTGCTATAGCGTGAAGCGTGGCACTTTATTTTGAAGCTTTTGTAGGATTTAGTGATTTACTATTATTGGGCTAGAAGGAACTTGGGCTTGACTAACTTTATAAATCAAATGCTAAAAGATAATATAACAAGTGAATGTGAATATGTGAATGTGATGTTTTATACTGTAGTTTTTAGGTTTTAACATTTTATCTTTTAGCAGTTTACTCTCACGGAGTAGGTTTTATTTAAAGAAATGACGAAAAATGCAATAATAGTTTAGCTTTTTGAGTTTATTTCTTATGTATAACGCGTTTTGTAAACTTGATGTATTATATATATATATATATATATATATATATATATATATATATATATATATATATATATATATATATATATATATATATATATATATATATATATATATAATTATGCCACCTTGGTCACGCCTCAAAAAACGCTATAGCTTCGCTATAGCTCGTATAGCTTGAGGCTTGGCTTCGCCGCCACGCCACGCCTCACGCTATTTATAATATGAGTATCTAAACACTATTTGTGAGGTGCTAGTGTATGACTTTCGTGCTTGTTTTTGGTTTTTAGTGGAACGATTATTTGTTGTAATTACTTTTATATTAGTGTTAAATGACCCCTAACTTGTATTTTGATTAAAATAAAAGCGCATTTGCTTGAGGACAAGCAAATCTCAAGTGTAAAGGTATTTGATGAGGCGAAAAGTGTACCGCTTTTAAGGGGTCATTTAATGTGACAAACGGTAATTTTTCACCCATTATTAAATAGTAAATATTAATTTATTAGTGCCAAACTATTTGAAATAAGCATTCATAAGCTTACATAACTATTCGGGAAGCAAACCCGCATACTGCGACTTACGACAACTCATAACAACGACCATATTTATCAGAAAATGTGAAAACATTATTTTCTGACCTATACTGATATTTATTTACCGAACCGAGAGTTTATCTCGAGCACAGCACGACACGCGTACCGACAATACTTTAATTATGGCAACAATACAATAATTAATTAACGGTACTATAAATACGTTCTTATATTACTTTTATAAAGACGTTTCCCGCAGATATATTTTTCACATTCGTGTCAGACCAAAAATATTTCGCTACAGCAAAACTCAGCGAAACCCGGGGTATACAAGACCCACTCACCTTAAATTGAGCATAAATATTAACTAATATTTTGACACTTCATTTTATATATACGTTTGTGTATATATATATATATATATATATATATATATATATATATATATATATATATATATATATATATATATATATATATATATATGAAACGATTTAAAAGAAAATCCCACGCTCCACAATATCCAAAACAAAAATAAAAAGAGATTACAACTCCTCTTTTCACTCAAACACGTTTCCATCTCCCTCTCTCTTCAAGATATCAGATCTTGCTCTCTCTCTCTCTCTTCCCAAGAGACGAATCTCAAAGAAAAATCAAGAAAACATGTGATTTAAAATCTATTCCTAGCCTCGAATTCCTCTCCAAGGGTAACCCTTGCACGCCAAGGGGGAATACTTTCCACTGTCAACCTCTTTTTCCAGCCAAGATGAGTCACGAGCGACTAGTGAAAGACTCAAAGATTTGTTTTTAATCCATTTATAGTTAAAAACGAGTTTCAAAATCAAAGGCAAGTATTAGGGTTTCCATTTTTTTTCCTTTTTATCCCATCCGATTCATAGTAGCACCACATCCCTTCTTGGTGTGGATTGCGGCTTGGATTCGGATTGGATTTGTTTTCTCTTCAAAGTATTGTAAGGATCTTGAAACCCTCTCTCTTGAGTTTTTTTTTCCTTCGTGTATGATTATGTATTCTAGTTTATTCGAGATGTTGTTAGTTAATGAATCTGGGTTTTAGTTATATATTTTGTGGTTCGAAGTTCTGATGTTTTGAAAAGTTATTTTCGACCAGTTAGGTTCTTTTCTTTTCTGTGAAAGTCTGATGCTTCCTGTTGTTGTTGTTTTTGTGTGGCAAGAATAATTAAACTAAGACTAAAACTGGAATCGAAACCGAGTATTGGCTTATGAAATGGCAGTGCTTATCTTCTTTACACCTTGTTCTACACTTTTGACAACAACCCATATAGTGTGTGGTATGTTGGCTTGTTTCTTTTTTTTCGTGGTCAAGTCTGGGGTATAAAAGGGTCGTGGTCGGTCAACATACTTTTCTTTGCTCACTGCTATCGCAAGTTACACCACAAAGTACTTTGAATTGTGTTGACATTAAATTTGGTTGCTCACTAAATTTCTAAAATGGGTTCAATTGGTTTCTTTGCTCCTTTTTGCCTGTTGGGTCGAGACCCACAAGTGGGATACCTAGAACTTGCTTGCTTCACTGACATAGATGCCGCACTTCAATCATGGTTGTAGGTTAAATATTTGTCGATAAAATCTTAACTTGTGTCGAAATTAGATTTAGTTGTCTTTGTTGTGGTCAAGCCCACTGTTTGAATTCAAACAAGTACCCACCTGCTCATTTTTCTTTTTTACTTACAAACATGCACCGGTCATAATTTAATAGATAAATAGTTGGCGTGTTTCAGAATATACATGTGAAATCTCGTTGATGTCTTGCTAGTGTGGCCGAATCATTCAAACAAATGAAAAAGAAAAATTTGGTTCTAATACTCACTGTATATTTGGGAGGTTGGGTAAATTATTTTGGGCTTGGCTGTGGCAAAGGATGTATGTGGGCCGAAGCCCACTTGATCTAATAAAAGTGCATTCTGAAAGCTAAAAGGGTGCGTTGGTTTAACCTGCGACCTATCTGCTTTGCTTAATCGACTCCGGTCATTTAGACTTATAATTGCTTCACGACTTGCGACTCGACTCGACTCGTACCTAATCAAAATTTTAATGTGGGAACAAAATGCAAAACCATAATTTCTTGTTTAGTAAAAACTAAACTAAACTTAAAAGTTTCATCATATTTACTAATTTAATCAACCAGATATCGTACATACATATAAACTTGATATATTTTATAAAAACTTATATGAGTAATAAAATTTATTATATATATTAACTTACATGTCTTTTGAACCAATAATGAAGATTGTCATGTCTAACCACATTTAAAAACGATAATAATAAATAAGGTTATGACCTAATTTGTTAAATACACATGAATATAAATATATATATATACGTACCACTAACGACTAGACCATTATATTTTGTCAATGTCTAACATTTATATTAACCACTTTTAGTACTTCGTCTTTCACCTATTGTCGAACCAAAGGTTTTGATGCGTGGGAATCGCACCTTGCTTTACCTCTCGAGGGATCTCGCGAGGCTTACAACCCCCACCAGGCAGTGTACCTGATCGTTGTAGTATAGTATAGTGGCAGGTACCGGGGGATTGATCATTCAGCTTAGGAATAGTGTCGCTAGGATTAGAAGACCTAATTAATAGTTCTAGAGATGAAAGATGATTATTTTTGTATTTTTATGTTTTAATGAAAGCAAGTAAAATCTCGGGTTTTGAAGGAGTGGGCGGAATTAGTTGCTATTCAACTAACCCAAAGCTAAGATGCAATCAAAATAAAATAATAAAAATGAAATTAAACTAATTAAACTAAGGTTGTGAGCAGTAATTGGAGAAATTGTGTTTACTTAGACTTCATTACTCCCTAGATATCTTTTACATGTTAATTACTTGTTACACTTGTATGAATGACGGGTTGTATTCCTTAATACCATTCGTGGAGTGGCATACATAACTCCCCAACTCTATGAGCTCTTATCTCCTCCTACACCATGACCCAGCACAACTATAGGGATTGTAAACAGTGGCTCATGCATTAAATACAACCAATAAAGACCTAGTACGCCTCGGTTCATGTTTCTTAAGACGTTCAAGCATGTTACCATTTGGAGATCTGCTAGTTTTCTTAAGCCTAACATATAAAATCATTCATTCAGAACAAGAATAGACAAGCAATCAACACATAATCAACATCTAGGTTTCATTAGATCTAAGCAAACACAAGAGAGATCTAGCCTAGCATAGTAAAATTAAGATAAGAACAAAAGATAAACAACCAACACATAGACATATTGATTGAATTAAGAGTATACTTATCTCAATTACAATGCAAGGTCTCAAGGGTTTGGAACCCTTGAAAAACCTGTAAAAGAGGCACCAAAATCGTCTTTAGGGTTTCACCAAAACTTCTCTCTCAAAACTGAAAAACTAGAAAAGTATATATAAGAAATTCGATATGACGGCGTCACGAACAAACTTGTGACGCCGTCAGACCGCCGCCAAAAAGTTCATCGGACGCTCTTGATCTACATTTGACGCCGTCACCCTTAGGCCGTCATGCAATTAACTCTTGACGCCCTGTGTATGACGCCGTCACAAACTCTCGGTAAATAATTCCATGATCGCTGACGCCGTCACCTTCTTCCTCTTGACGCCGTCACAAACTTTCGGTAAAAATTGTTGTAGATGCATCTGACGCCGTCAGGTTGTGACCCATGACGCCGTCAGGAACTGTTCACAGCATGGAAAATTGGTACTTAGCCGTTTTCTTCACTTTTATGCTCCAAAAACGTCCAAAATAGCTTCTTTTCCAGAATTCACTCTCCAAGTACCTAAAATCACAAAAGGAACGATTTAGGGCAATATTTGATCAAATAAGTTCGGATTCGGGCTTAAATGACCCCCTAAAAACGGATCATTTTTCGCCTCATCATATACCCTTACACTTGAGATTTGCTTGTCCTCAAGCAAATGAGCTTTTATTCTATTCAAAAGACAAGTTAGGGGTCATTTAACACTAATATAAAAGTAATTACAACAAATAATCGTTCCACTAAAGACCAATAGACAAGCACGGAGGTCATACACTAGCACCTCACAAATAGTGTTTAGATACTCACATCTCTCGGGTGTAATAAAGTAATATAACAATATGGAAATGGAAGATATCTCTCACTACCTGTCATAACAAAATAGATTACCATAGGCTTGGGAAAGGATCAAACCTCCACCACATGGCGTAAGCACCTAAGATAAACTATCAAAGAGGTCTTTCAAAGGGTTGTAACGTTAGGTATAGGGATATGAATTACACGGTTTTGTTGGATAAAGGAAATTTTACTGGTGGCGAGTTAACAATCTTAGTAAATTACATGTACAAGATGGCGTTGCTAAGCCAAGACTAGACTCGACTTAAGCTAATAAATGAAAAATAACTAAAAACATAAAATGAACATAGAATGAAACGGGATGGTAGTCCGTATGGTTTTTTTCTTTCTTTTTCTTTTTCTTTTTTTTTTCTTTTCTTGATTTTTCGATTTTTTTTTTTTTTTTTTTTTTTTTTTTTTTTTTTTTTTTTTTTTGCATACACTCTTACCCTACCATCCAAAATAATACATCATAGGGGATGAGAATTCCCCTTACACTTGAATCTTTACATACTTCACAATAAACTAATCTAATGACTCGAATTAAGAAAATCAAAACACTTTGAGCACTTTTAAAATTAACGTACATATGGGGGTAATAAAATGATGTTCTTCCCCATTACTCCATAAAATAAGTACTTACCCATGAGTCCCAATCGTCCCAAAACAATATGTACAAGGATATGACTCGACTTAGCAACCATGTAATCAATTAGAAAGTTAACTTAGGGTTTAACAAATAACAATAATGCACTAAAAATGAGTGCATACACGGAAGGCTAAGGCGATTTGGGTGTACATTTAAGTGGGGTGTAACAAATTCTTCCTTTAAGTAAAATGCTTAAAGTTAGAAACGAAAGGATAGGCTCGGAGGGGTGTACTAGGGGTATCGTGTACTAAAAATGAGTACAACGCAAAGGGTGTGGGAAAAATTAGTTGACTTAACTAGCCAAGTAATATGACTTAAATGGTCAAGTAAATTATAATACGGGTTTAACACAAGGGTGATCCTAATGCCTCTTATCATATAGTAAATCCTACTACACGAATGTAGTCTCACTAGCGGTCTTGGGATGCATCACTAACGCAAGTTCTAGAATCTAAATGCTACCGGTACACTCATAAGCACTAATAATGAATGCTTTTCCTATCAAATCTAAAGGCGAACCTCACATTTTTGGGTGAAAATTTTTTCTGAATATACGGTTATGTGCTAGTCATACAACCTCCTATCCATGAGACGCTTGCTATGGCTAAAGTTTCACTCCTAAATGGTGTAAAAAATTTTAAATTTGGCGTTAAAATTACACTAACAAGTATTTCTCATAGTTTTATTACTTATCTACTATCAAACAAAACAAACTCAAGCGAAAGTGCATATGTAAGGTATCATCTTTTTACCCTCCCCTTACACTTAAGATGAACATTGTCCCCAATGTTCAAGTAAAGAATGTAAAAGTAAACAAGTAAAGAGAATGAAATCAAATACTCTCCTGATTCGCTCGGTATGGATTTTAGGTTGGCCAGGTTAAATCTTCCTCCAAGAAAGTGAACGATCAAAGCTTCCCTTCCAGAATATAAATCATCTTCTTGTCTCAAATAACCTGTAAATCCTGACAAAAGTAGACAAGACAACCTCGCGTAAAATCGGCGGTATCCTATATAAGTTACTAAATCCTAGAAAACAAAATAAGATATAATGCTTGTGGAATGAAGTTTGCAAATTTCCTGGAGATTATAAAACTTAATAATTCACAAAAACTATAAGACTCCGTTAGAAAAACAAAACTGGTAAAATTTCCAGATTTTCACCCGTGACGCCGTCAAGAGTAAACTCGTGACGCCGTCAGGATTGACCTGCAGAAATCCTTGTGTTAAGTTTCCGGAAAATTTCTGGAAAAACTTGGTTCTACTTCCTGGACAATCCTGCAAAACTTCATTATGACTCGATACAAGCATTTGACTCTAACAAGTTCTAATATACATGCTCACTTAAAATTGTGGAGAATCATGATCTTGTGTTTCTTAAAAACATATTTGGGGTTTCCCCTTACACTTATCTTTTGCAAAAATACTTCTAGGTTGAAGTTAAGACTAGGCTAAACAACATAATAAAGTATTTCCATTTTTTTAGTAGAGAAACATGATCAACCAACAATAAAAATAAAACATGCATACGGAAGCAAATAACAATCAAACAAAATAAAAAAAAAAATCACACAAAACATGGGTTGCCTCCCAAGAAGCGCTTTTCTTTATTTACGAGTCTTGTAGCTAGACTCAAAGTCGTGGGTTACTACGTGATCTCATCATCAAACATCACATCCTCCTCATTAATCATTTCATTGTTATTTTCTTGGTAATGTTTTACACGTTGTATGTTAACCGTGAATTCCCTACCCTCGTCATCAACTAACACTACAACTCCTAATTTAGAGGAATTCTTCACCGTGAACGGCCCATACCATCTAGACTTAAGTTTTCCTGGAAATAATCGCAACCGAGAATTGTATAATAGGACCTTGTCTCCTTCTGAAAATTCTTTGGGTTTCTTAATTCTTTGATGATGCCATCTTTTAGCTCTCTCTTTATATGTGATGGAGGATTCATAGGCTTCTAATCTAAGTTCATCAAGCTCGTGTAATTGCAAAAACCTATGGTTCCCCGCAGTTGTGTAATCTAAGTTGCATGCCTTAAGCGCCCAATAAGCCTTATGTTCTAATTCTACCGGTAAGTGACATGCCTTACCATACACCATGCGGAACGGGGTCGTTCCAATAGGTGTTTTGTAAGCAGTTCGGAATGCCCATAAGGCTTCGTCGAGTTTGAATGACCAGTCCTTTCTATTTTGACTAACCGTTTTTTCAAGTATTCTTTTAATAGCTCTATTGGTGTTTTCGACTTGGCCATTGGTCTGTGGATGATAGGCGGTGGAGAATCGGTGGGGTACTCCATACCTCTTCATGACCTTTTCCATTTGCGCGTTGCAAAAATGTGTCCCCCTATCACTGATGAGAGCCTTCGGAATCCCGAATCTTGCGAAAAGCTTTTTTAGGAAATGAATGACCACTCTAGCATCATTAGTCCTAAGGGCTTGTGCTTCAACCCATTTCGAAACATAGTCAATGGCGACCAAAATGTACTCGTTTCCTCCTGAGGATGGAAAGGGTCCCATAAAGTCAATCCCCCAAACATCGAATACCTCACAAACTTGTATAAAGTTCTGAGGTGCCTCATCCCTATGTGATATATTTCCAGCCCGTTGACATGCATCACACGCTTGTACCATATCTTTTACATCACGGAAAATTGTGGGCCAATAGAATCCTGCATCGAGAATCTTTCGAGCAGTAACATTTATCCCATGATGCCCTCCAGAGGGACCGGAGTGACATTCCCTCATGATCTTCACTGCCTCATTCTCTGAAACACAACGCCTTATAATGTGGTCAGGACACCTTCGGAATAAAAATGGTTCATCCCAGAAGTAATATTTCAGCTGGGAAAAGAACCTCTTCCTTTCGTATTTGGTCAGGTGTTCAGGAACAAGTCTACATCTACTTGCGAAGTAATTGGCGAAGTCGGCGTACCATGGTTCCGAATCAAGGATAGACATCAGTTGTTCGTCGGGAAACGAATCCTTAATTTCACTTCTATCGTGTTTATCCAAGGGGTTTTCCAGGCGAGATAGATGATCGGCGGCTAGATTCTCTGCCCCCCTCTTATCGCGAATCTCAACATCAAATTCTTGTAGCAACAAGATCCACCGAATTAGTCGTGGCTTGGCGTCCTGTTTCGCAAACAGATATCTAAGAGCTGAGTGGTCAGTGAAGACGACTGTCTTTGAAAGGACAAGATATTGTCGGAATTTGTCGAATGCAAACACTACGGCTAATAATTCTTTTTCGGTGGTGGAGTAGTTCTCTTGGGCGGGATTCATGGTTTTGCTAGCATAGTAAATAGGTTGGAAAAGCTTGTCACGTCGCTGACCTAATACAGCCCCGACAGCGAAGTCGCTAGCGTCACACATTATTTCAAATGGTAGCTCCCAGTTGGGTGTGATCATGATTGGAGCTTGAGTGAGTTCCCTTTTTAGGAGGTCGAAAGCATCTTTGCATTCTTGGGAAAAATCGAATGGAGCATCCTTCACAAGCAATTGAGTCATTGGCCGGGGAATTTTGGAGAAGTCTTTGATGAATCTCTGATAAAATCCGGCGTGCCCCAAAAAGCTGCGTATTGCCTTAACAGTTGTGGGGTATGGTAACTTAGATATAGCTTCAACCTTAGCTTGGTCCACCTCAATCCCGTTCCCTGAAATCTTATGTCCTAACACAATCCCTTCCTTTACCATGAAATGACACTTTTCCCAGTTCAACACCAAGTTGGTTTCCTCGCAACGTTTAAGCATCTTTTCTAAATTAGCAAGACAGCGGTCGAAGGAGTTTCCGAAGACTGAAAAGTCATCCATGAATACTTCCATGCTGTCTTCCCTGAGTTCGTGAAAGATTGCGGTCATGCAACGTTGGAAAGTGGCGGGGGCATTACATAGCCCAAAAGGCATCCTTTTATATGCAAACGTCCCATAGGGGCAAGTAAACGTGGTCTTTTCTTGGTCCTCAGGTGCTATGGGAATTTGAAAATATCCAGAGAATCCATCTAAGAAGCAATAGTACTCGTGTCCAGATAATCTTTCTAACATCTGATCAATGAATGGTAAGGGAAAGTGATCTTTCCTCGTGGCATCGTTGAGCTTTCGATAGTTAATGCATACCCGCCATCCAGTGACAGTTCTCTGGGGCACCATCTCACCCTTGTCATTTTTTACTACAGTCATTCCACCCTTTTTAGGTACAACCTGCACAGGACTAACCCATGGGCTATCCGAGATCGGGTAAATCAGTCCTGCATCCAAAAGTTTGATAACTTCCTTCTTCACTACCTCCTTAATGTTAGGGTTCACTCGCCTCTGGGGTTGCACAGTGGGTTTATAATCTTCCTCCATAAGAATCTTATGTGTGCAAAAAGTGGAGTCAATCCCCTTAATGTCGGCCACACTCCATGCGAGTACCCCCTTGTATTTCTTCAGGACCTCTAAGAGTCTAACTTTTTGTTCCTTTTCCAAGGAAGAGTTTATGATTACCGGGAGTTGGCTTTCTCCCTGAAGAAAGGCATACTCCAAATGATTAGGGAGCTCTTTAAGTTCAACGTCAGGGGGCTCGATAATAGAAGGTTTGAGCTTGTTCTCGGGCTTTCGGAGCTCGAGGTGCTCCGTTGCCTCTTGTCTGGGGTAGAAGGAGACTGCATTAACTTCCTCCGTCTTTTCCACCTCCAGCAAAGGCAGAAAACTCTCGTCCCGTAGCCAGCCTTCATCGATTTGTTCATCGATACAGTCATCAATGATATCAGTGAGCTCATCTACTTCCCCAATAAAGTAGAGCCGGTTGGATGCTTCGAGGGAGAGGTCCATAGAATCCTTAATGTCGAAGGTTGTGCTATCGTCTCATACTCGTAAGGTCAATTTGCCATCGTAGACATCGATGACTGCACGAGCGGTAGCAAGAAATGGTCTACCTAAAATGATAGGTACCACGTCGTCCTCCTCCATATCCAGGATTACGAAGTCGACAGGGAATTTGAATTTCCCAACCTTGACTAGCACGTTCTCACATATCCCTTCGGGGTATTTGACTGATCTATCGGCTAGTTGGATGTTCATACGGGTAGGCTTCAATCCGGAATATCCTAGTTTACGGAACATAGAGAGAGGCATGAGGTTGATACTTGCTCCCAAATCGGCAAGAGCATTCTTGATTGATAGAGGTCCTATAGAGCATGGCAAGGTGAAGCTGCCCGGATCGTCTACTTTCTTTGGTAGCCCTTTATGGGTCACCACTCAGCATTCTTCCCCTAGGGTTACAAGACCCTCGAGCCTCTTCCTGTTAGCGAGCAATTTCTTGAAGTATGTGCTATACTTTGGCATGTGATAGCAAGCATCCAGGAGAGGTATGGTGACAACCGAGTCTTTTAGGTATGACAAGAACCTCTTGTTATCATTCTCCGTTTTCTGGTTCCTTAGTCGGGATGGGTATGGAATTCTCACAGGTGGGCTAGGAAGGGTTGATGGGGAGGGGGTTGTCACGGGTGGTTGGTCCGGGGTGCCAATGCCGACATCCTGCTCCTCCTCCCCAGGTTTGTCTGAATCGAGTGTGACGGGGGACGAATTTGGGTAAGGAGGGTCCTTGGTTGTCGTTCCGGCCCGTGTGGTTATCGCGAGCATGGGATCTTTTCTTCTTTCTGACGGTGGTTGGAGGTTATCTAGGGCTGAGTTAAGCTTCCCGAAAAATTTTCCGAAATCCTCCTGCTGTTCGTCGAGAAGCTCATTAAGCCCCTTCATTTGCAAGTCTTTTTCTTGAGTGAAGTGACCAAGGTCATCTTCGAAATTGCTCCTGATCTTGAATTCAGGGCCTCCCTCCCCTTTTCTTTTCCTTACCAAATTTCCCCAAAGGGTATAATCATCATTTTGGTAGAAAGGCAAAAGGGAGGGATCAGCATAAATGTCTCCTCCTGACAAGCACGCATGTTCAGTTGTGGCTGCTCCTCCGCATTCCTCCACCTCATGCGGTCCTCCACAGTAATCGCAGATCAAGTAAGGGTTTGACAACATTTTAGGTGGTTGCGATCCAGCTAGGCAATCCATTCTTTTGTGAACTTTGCTTAACCGATCCGGGATGGTTTCAGAAATGCCGATATTCGACTCAGGTTCATCCCAAGTGTCATCCTGGTCTTGGGCATATTCTTCAATCCTGTCCCATCCTTCCTCGGCACTAAGATTGGCCAATCTTCCTTTCCTAGATTGGTTGATTCCGTTCCGGTCATTAGAGGAGATATTTTCGTAAAAGATTTGGACCAAGAGCCAAAGTTCAATGCCATGATGTGGAACTTGTCTTATTAAATCTTTGAATCTAGTCCATGCTTTATGGAAGGGTTCATCCTTCCCCTTTCGGAAACGAAGTATCCTATCCCTAAATGCTGAGGTTTTTCCAGGTGGAAAGAACTTCTCATAGAACTTGGATATGAGTTGCTCCCATGTGAAAATAGATTCGGAGGGGAGTTTGTTATACCATTCTTGGGCTTTTTCGTATAAGGTGAAAGGGAAGAATCGCAGTCGGGATGTGTTCCTAGTAGTCCCACCCGTTTGGATGGTATCCACTATTTTTAGGAAGTCCTTGATGTGTTGGATCGGATTTTCCTCATCAAGTCCGTGGAACTTACACACACTTTTGACAAGCCAAATATCATTTGCATGCAAGATCTCGTTGGTGTGTTCGTTTGGATAAACAATGGCATTGGAGAACCCACGAGGAGTTGGGGAAGAGTAATCCTTGAGACGCTTAGGAGGAGGTATTATAGGAGTATTCGTCTCATTGTGGGAGCTCGGGGTTGTGATGTGATTTTCTGAATTTTCTTCAGAGAGAGGTGCATCAAAGTCGATAGCAATGCTGGATGGTTCAGGTGTTGAGTGAGTTCGTCTTAACCTACACATTTCTCTTTCGGGTTCTGCATAAGGCAAGACGAGGTCTTTAGTGGTGCTACGACTTCTAGTGATCCTAAGGTTGGAGAATTCGTTGGTTGCCATGATGGTGAATGGTGAAGAGTTACAAAAAAAGGCACGAAGAAATAAGATAGAGTAAAGAAGACCTAAAAATAAAAAAAATCTTACTAGAAAGGAATCTAGCAAGTAGACCTAATAAAAAGAAATCCTAACCTAGACAATAACTATTCCCCGGCAGCGGCGCCAAAAACTTGATGCGTGAGAATCGCACCTTGCTTTATGATGAGTGTCTAAATACTCATCATTTTGTACTAATCTGAACTGCCAAAACATACAAAAACACTCAAAAATGCATCATAATACTTAAAATATCTTAGAAGTGTGTTTTATATGTTTCAAATACAAAATATGCAAAAACAAATGAAAAACGTACAAAGTTTGCATAATTGGCAGTTTCAGTCCCTCAAGTTTCAAATATTGTCAAAACTAGTCCCTGAAGGTTTTAAATAAATAAAAAGTCAACTTAAGTCCTTGGGAAACCAATAATGTTCACAAATGATCCCTGGATGAAAGTTTACACAAACTGGCAACTTTTACCCCTCAAGTTTCACAAATTGGCAAAAATGGTCCCTGGGTGTATTAAACATGAAATTTTACAAAATACCCTTGTACTATGCATAAACTTACAATTTGGAACAATTTGAATAACTTTTGGGAATTTACACTTTAGTCCCCCAAGAATCCAAAATTTACACAAATGGTCCTTTTAAACTCTAAAATGTTTTAATTAACAATATTGGTCCTTGTGTTTACATTATTGGCAGGTTTGGCCCCTCTAATGAAGTTTGGAAAGTTGGCAAGATTGGTCCTCAAGTTTGGCAGATTTACAACTTAAGTCCTTGGGCTTTACTAATACAAAACCAAACGGATCCTTATTATTATTACAAATCCAAATTCCAAATCCAGATCCAGTCCAATCCTCATCACAACATGGGCCCAAAAACAAATACACCGGCCCACCCCTTTTGTAAATAAATAAATAAAACAAACACAACCTTTACCCCGTTTCCTCCTTCTTCCACCTCACACCCCTGCTACTTGCAACTCCACCTCACCCTCAACCACTTGCACCTTCAACCTCCACCTCATACCACCCTCTGTCACCCTCTAAACCAAAACCCATCCCCTAGGTTAGTCCTAGGGAACTACACCTATAATCCCTACAACCTGCCACCACCCCTATACCCTGCAACCATCACATCCACCACCCTTTGCCCACTTCTACACTCCAAAATGTCCCCTTACACCTCTACATATGTCCACAATGCATTAATTGCATCCAAACCGCCCCTAGCTGTCTATTCAACTTTGGCGCCAAAAGTCCATTTAAACGGATGAGATGAATTGGACAAAATAAAGGGTCAAGATTGAAGCAAGAGATTTGGGAGTGGCCTCCAAGGCATTCTGAGTGTATAAAAGAAAGAAGAAGCAGAGGAAACAACTACCTTGGCCTTAAGCCATTGTCACCTTAGATTAGCTTAATTTTAGTGTAATCTTTTATTGCTTTCTTTAATTTAAATGTCATTTACAAGCTTTTCAGTAGTGTAAGGAACCTCAAGTAGTGTAATGAGACTCAGTTCTCAATTTAAATACAAGTTCTCTTTTATAATTTCAAGTTTTCAAGTTATCCTTTAATTCATGTCATTTAATTTAATGTTGATTGTAGTTGATTATAATAGACTCTTTAAGTCATGTAAGCTCCTGACAAAGCTTGTTGAAGCTTTTAGAAACTTTAAAATCAGTTGTAGTCTTTAAAACCAAAAATCATAAAAAATAGAGAAAAATAGAAAAGAAAATCAAAAATACTTGTTCTTGGTTATCTCAGCTTGGAGCATGGTGAATTATGGATTGCCATTGGTTGTAGTGTCTCATGGGAGACTATAGGTTGTGTTTTGGTTCCTGGTTACCAAGGTCTCAGTAGGATTCACCATGTAAGCCATTTTCTTATATTTTGCATTTTACTATTTATGTCTGTTTTTACCTTTGATTTCTTCTTTTCTGTGTTTAAATGTTGTTAGTTTATGTTAATTTAGTATAATCTTAGCTTGTTATGTGTTAGAATTGGATTTAGCTTGAAATTGCATTTTGACTGTCTTATACTAAGTTTTTGATAATCATGGTTTAAATAAGTGTGACTACTTGATTAAACTTATAAAGGTCATAATTTAACCAATGAAAGCCTTTGGAATTGATAAAATGGGTATAGACAGTGATAAGTGATGAAAAGCTAAAATCAATATTAATTAAGGTGTGTTTGGCATTACTGATTCCAGGGTAATAAGATGAGTCTAAGTTGTTGATTTTGATGACTATATGGTATACTAAGTTCTTTGAGGGCTGACAACCTATCAAACCTATTGCATATTAATATAAAAGTCAAAATCATCATTTTGGACCTTTCATTTAATCACTGTATGGATTTACAAAACCATACTCACCAAATCTGTGTTAAAGTTGTTTATGTTTGTTTATTTCATGTTCTTGTATCATAATATAGTTTATTTAGTCCATAAATTCAGATCAAAGTTGATGAAAGTCAACTTTGATCATAAACTTAAAAAGTCAAAAATTACCTAAACCAGTTTTTTTTAATTAATTAGATCATTTTGTGTAGGCTTTAATATTTAGTTTTAGACTTTGTGCTTTTAATATGTTTTAGATTAGCTGCTTATCTGTCTATGTGATTTTTATCAATTTTAGTTTAGCTTATTTATTAGCTTTTAATTGTGCTTTTATTTACTTGTTTTTGCCCTGTGCACAGGTTGGACTGTCAAGTTCATGAGCTTGGTTAAGTCTCATGACTCGACCCAACTTGTTGCTTTTGGCTTAATTGTGATGTTTTAGTATCATGTTTGTTAGATGTTAGCTTATTTGTCTGTCTTAGCTTATTTAGGTAGCTTATCAACCTCACCATTTTTGTTACTCACAACTCATCACACTGAAGCAAACAGTGTGATGAGTTGATTTTCACAAGCCCATAGAAAGTTCCTCTCTGAGCTTAGGCTCTTGGTTTTTGGCTTTTCACAAAGCCAAACTATCAATTTCTACAACTCAGTGTTTGTTGAGCTCTTATGAGCTTATTTAAGATAAGTTGTGTGACCCTTGTGTTTGCCCACTCACAACATACCCCTGAGCACTCAGGGGTATTACACCATTTCCACAAGCTCACCACAAGCTCACTAGTGATCCTTAGCCTGTGTGGCTTGGCTTTTTAGGAAGCCTAGCATCCCACCTATAGGATTCTGCACTTAAACCTCACCTTGCAGCTCTCCTCATAGGGCTGCAAGCAGCTTAAACTTATCACACTTTGAAAAGTTGTGCTGAGTCATCAGCATTTCTTACCAAATCTAGACATTTTCATAAGCTCACAAAAAGCTTAATCCTTGGATTCAGATGATGAAATCAAGTTCTATGTGGAGCTTATCAACCCATCTTCAGGATCCAGTGCTTAATTCTTATGCCCTAGCTTATTTGCTAGGGCTGCAACATGCTTTTTTGTTTGTCCCATGTTCTGAGTACTTAGCCTTATACCATCAGTACTCAGGAAATGGAAGCTTTTTCAAAAGCCCCTCACAAGCTCATCTGTGCACCAAAATGGTTGAGTTTGGGCTTTTTGGAAAGCTTACCAGCACATCTTGCAACTCCAACTTTTACTTTTCCATTTTGAGCTTAACCCGTCAGCTGAAATGGACCAAACATTAAGTTGCAGGGGTGTTTGGAACTGTGTGCATCAGTGAATGGCTTATTTGCTTATTATGAGCTTATAAGTGATTCCCTGATCACAAGCTTTTGTAAATATGTATATAATACTAGTATAGATATATTTTAACTTTTACTTTTAAGTAGGGAGCTTAATATAGGCTTAACAAGCCTCCACTCAATCCAAGTCAAGCCCAAAAAGGCTTGACTGTCTAAACCTTAAGCTTGTACTTATAAGCACTCCTCAGTGCTTATTCATGTTCATACACACCCAATATACTAGTATATACACACACCTACCTTATTTCACCACTGTATAGCTTTTTCAAGCTTGTTTCAAGCTTATGACCCAACTGTAAGCCCAAAAGCTCAACTGAGGTGGTCATAAGCTGTGAAACAGCTTATTTGTAGGATTTATAAGTTTTATTTTCTTTTTATATGTATATTATATGTATTTAGTTAGTTTCATAAAAAGAAAAACCAAAAAGAAAGCCATTTTAAAGCTAAGTGATAGCTTCTATTTAGAAGGCTTATCACTTATTTGCTTTATTAAGCTTTTTCACAAGCTCTTCAGAAGCTCTGTAGTTGATCATATCCATTGAGCTCTTGCATTTTGAAAAGTCCTCCAACTCAGCTTCCTATATCAGTCTTACTTTTGAGCTTATTAGCTTATTTCATGAGCTTATTTTGCCTAAAAAGTTGACTGAGAAGGGTGTTTGGTTGGCTGTGAATGTGAAATTGCTTATTATAGCTTATAGCTTATTTCCCTTAGCTTATTTAGTATATATATATATATATTACTTTAGGTATATCTAACTTAGTTATAGCTTATTTAACCATAGGTAGCTTATTCTTAGCTTTTAGCTTAGTATAACTCCTAGTTTAGGCTTAAAAGCCAACTGTTAAGCTAATAAGCTCACACAGAGCTTATTGCTTAGTTTTGGAAATGTTGGTTTTGTTAAAGTTTAATATTTTTACTTGTTTTACAGTTTTGCAAAAAGAAAATTAAAAAAATAAAAAAATAGCAAAAATGGGTGTGGGTTGGATTCGAACTGAGGACCTCTCGCTAGTATCATGCTTAAGTTCCCACACCCCTTCCAACTGCTCTGGGGCACCAGTTCCGTTAGTTCATGAACCTTTAATCCTCTTAAGCCATTTTGACCCCTTAAGCTTATTTAGACTGTCAAGCTTATAACAGCTTATTGAGAGAAGCTGGTACCCCAAGCTTATTTTTCCTAGGATCCTTATTAGTATATTTAGTTTCTGTAAATTTTTCAGATTTTTTACTATTCATTTAGTATTTTTTATAATTAATATAATTTAACTACCTTTTAGGAAATAATAAGTATTTAATTTTTAAATCGGCTTATTTATAATTTTTATGAACTTTTTATAATTTTTATGTATTCCTGAGATGATTAGAAAGTTTTATAAAAAGTTTTATAATTTTATAAATAAGTTTAGTATGTATAATAATTAATTTAGTTTAATTAGTCTAATTAATAAATAATAGATTTAAATTAAGTTTTCTTATTTTTGTACATAAAATATAGTTTTTATATTTTTATTAGCTTCTTATAAGTATTTTAGAATTATGTAAAAATTTTTAGATTTTTGTTTGCTTATTTAGTATAAATAATAATTTAATAATAGTATTAATAAATAAATAATAGTAAATAAGTAATAATAAATAGAATAATTGTATAATAAATATATTTTTAGTTTCTAAATTTCTTTTATAATTAGTTTTAACTTTTCTAAGTTTTAATTTTATTTATTTAGGATATTTTATATTTTCTTTATATTTAGATAATATTAAATAGTTAATAAATAGTTTTTAGTTTATAATAATTAGTATAACACTTGTAAATATTATTTTATATATTTTGTAAATATAGTTATTTATTTTATTTCTTTTTAATTTGCATTTAAGCCCCTAAGGCATGCAAATTCCCTCTTTGGGAATGTTTTGTTTTATACGTTACGTTTACGTTTTATTTAAACTAAACGTACGTTTGTAAATACTTTAATATTTTTAGGTTTCTGATTGTACGTTTCTTAATTGAACTAGCTGTGACAGAGCTATTACTATTCACATTCAGTGTTAGTCAATCAGATTCCTATTTTCCTATACTATATTATTTTCAACAAATCACAAGTCATTGTATTTAGAATATCACGCCTCATCAGGACATAAACGATCCAAGGATATTTAAACCCTTGGTAAACTTGTATTCCTCTCCCGGGCTGTCGCCCGTTTACTTTTATTATTAGGTTATCCATTTTATAAACAAGTGGGTGGCTTATGAATAAAAGCAGTATGGTCCGGGAGGAATCAAATTTTGGCGCCGCTGCCGGGGAGGCTGTGCTGCCTACTATGACTTGTATTTTGTATTTTGTTGAAATATTTATACTTGTTTGTATATTATACTATATCATTTAACTTCCGGGCTGTCAGGGCACATTTATTACAGTTAATTATTCACAAGTAATTAGCTTGCGTGGTAAACCTGACACAAGCCTGGGAGGTAGTGATTACATATACTGTATCATATTTCATTTCTAAAAACAATATAAAATACAAAAATATTTTTTTTCCTTTGCACACAACTTGCCCAGTTTGATTAGTCCCTCAGTTACAACATTTGGTTGTTGGCTGGTCACAGTTACTGAGCTCTGTCAGACCCAGATTCCCTTTCGAGGGGCGGTTGTTAGGAATTTTCTTTCTTTTGTACATATATATATATATAAAAAGATAAAAATACAAAAACAATATAAAACACAAAAATATTGTATGGTTGAAATCTATTTGTGTTTTGATTTGCATTTGATTGTCAATTTTCTTAATCTTGATATTCCTAGGTCTAAATTTTGGCTAAACACCAGGTTTACACTAAAAAAGGGTTTACTGTGCTTAGTATTATCCCTGGAAAGAAATAGATTAGGTTTAAATCAGTTTCATGTATTGATAATCTCATTTAGGTTTCCTTTTTAGCCATTTCTTTGTACATATATATATATATATAAATCTAAAAATACAAAAACATTTATAAAAGTTAAAAATCAAAAATAATCTCCTTTCCTTATATATTTATAAATTCTGTGAGTGGTGACAGCACTCCGATTTCTCATCCAATCATTTCCACATGGGTTTTCACCCGTGTGTAACACCTAAGTGTGGGGGGGATGCCCCACATTTTGTATATATTTTGAAAATGCCTTAAAAATTTTGTAAATACAGAAAAATAAAATAATTGTTGTACCCCACTTAGCTTTGAATATTGAGGACAATATTCATAATAAGTGTGGGGGGGAATTCTGGCGAATTTGATCACTTATATACCATTGTATGCCCTTTTCCCCAAAAATGACCAAAATTTAAAATTTTTTCATTTGGTATTAGTGTTTTGCACTAAATACAACAAATGGTAATCAATCCACCATGTCTAACACACATAAGGATTGGCTAATCCAGGAGCAAACGGCTCTTGGTAAAGATATCTCAAATCCGTTTACAGCTTGCAATTTGCTCAAAATTGTATGGTTCCTCAACTCCCCATATCCTAATAAGCAAATGAGTTGGCTAGCCCGCAAGATTATGGCCTGTGGTAAAGGCTGTGGAAAAACCATAATTGGTAATTAACTCACCAAAGATAATATTAATAATTTATCTAAGAGTTGGCTAGTCCAGAAGCAAACGGCTTTTGGTAAAGACTAATCAAATCCGTTGACAGCTGGTGGTTTGCTCAAAATCACACGGTTATCAGGTGTGCCACAGTTCTTACACCTGGCTATTCCAGAAGTGATGGCTTTTGGTAAAGAAGTTTTCAAATCCATTAAGTTTTAAATAAAAGATTGCTAGGGACTAGCAATAGTTTAGTGTGGGGGATAGGAATTCTGGCGAATTTGATCACTTATATACCATTGTATGCCCTTTTCCCCAAAAATGACCAAAATTTAAAATTTTTTCATTTGGTATTAGTGTTTTGCACTAAATACAACAAATGGTAATCAATCCACCATGTCTAACACACATAAGGATTGGCTAATCCATGAGCAAACGGCTCTTGGTAAAGATATCTCAAATCCGTTTACAGCTTGCAATTTGCTCAAAATTGTATGGTTCCTCAACTCCCCATATCCTAATAAGCAAATGAGTTGGCTAGCCCGCAAGATTATGGCCTGTGGTAAAGGCTGTGGAAAAACCATAATTGGTAATTAACTCACCAAAGATAATATTAATAATTTATCTAAGAGTTGGCTAGTCCAGAAGCAAACGGCTTTTGGTAAAGACTAATCAAATCCGTTGACAGCTGGTGGTTTGCTCAAAATCACACGGTTATCAGGTGTGCCACAGTTCTTACACCTGGCTATTCCAGAAGTGATGGCTTTTGGTAAAGAAGTTTTCAAATCCATTAAGTTTTAAATAAAAGATTGCTAGGGACTAGCAATAGTTTAGTGTGGGGGATTGATGAGTGTCTAAATACTCATCATTTTGTACTAATCTGAACTGCCAAAACATACAAAAACACTCAAAAATGCATCATAATACTTAAAATATCTTAGAAGTGTGTTTTATATGTTTCAAATACAAAATATGCAAAAACAAATGAAAAACGTACAAAGTTTGCATAATTGGCAGTTTCAGTCCCTCAAGTTTCAAATATTGTCAAAACTAGTCCCTGAAGGTTTTAAATAAATAAAAAGTCAACTTAAGTCCTTGGGAAACCAATAATGTTCACAAATGATCCCTGGATGAAAGTTTACACAAACTGGCAACTTTTACCCCTCAAGTTTCACAAATTGGCAAAAATGGTCCCTGGGTGTATTAAACATGAAATTTTACAAAATACCCTTGTACTATGCATAAACTTACAATTTGGAACAATTTGAATAACTTTTGGGAATTTACACTTTAGTCCCCCAAGAATCCAAAATTTACACAAATGGTCCTTTTAAACTCTAAAATGTTTTAATTAACAATATTGGTCCTTGTGTTTACATTATTGGCAGGTTTGGCCCCTCTAATGAAGTTTGGAAAGTTGGCAAGATTGGTCCTCAAGTTTGGCAGATTTACAACTTAAGTCCTTGGGCTTTACTAATACAAAACCAAACGGATCCTTATTATTATTACAAATCCAAATTCCAAATCCAGATCCAGTCCAATCCTCATCACAACATGGGCCCAAAAACAAATACACCGGCCCACCCCTTTTGTAAATAAATAAATAAAACAAACACAACCTTTACCCCGTTTCCTCCTTCTTCCACCTCACACCCCTGCTACTTGCAACTCCACCTCACCCTCAACCACTTGCACCTTCAACCTCCACCTCATACCACCCTCTGTCACCCTCTAAACCAAAACCCATCCCCTAGGTTAGTCCTAGGGAACTACACCTATAATCCCTACAACCTGCCACCACCCCTATACCCTGCAACCATCACATCCACCACCCTTTGCCCACTTCTACACTCCAAAATGTCCCCTTACACCTCTACATATGTCCACAATGCATTAATTGCATCCAAACCGCCCCTAGCTGTCTATTCAACTTTGGCGCCAAAAGTCCATTTAAACGGATGAGATGAATTGGACAAAATAAAGGGTCAAGATTGAAGCAAGAGATTTGGGAGTGGCCTCCAAGGCATTCTGAGTGTATAAAAGAAAGAAGAAGCAGAGGAAACAACTACCTTGGCCTTAAGCCATTGTCACCTTAGATTAGCTTAATTTTAGTGTAATCTTTTATTGCTTTCTTTAATTTAAATGTCATTTACAAGCTTTTCAGTAGTGTAAGGAACCTCAAGTAGTGTAATGAGACTCAGTTCTCAATTTAAATACAAGTTCTCTTTTATAATTTCAAGTTTTCAAGTTATCCTTTAATTCATGTCATTTAATTTAATGTTGATTGTAGTTGATTATAATAGACTCTTTAAGTCATGTAAGCTCCTGACAAAGCTTGTTGAAGCTTTTAGAAACTTTAAAATCAGTTGTAGTCTTTAAAACCAAAAATCATAAAAAATAGAGAAAAATAGAAAAGAAAATCAAAAATACTTGTTCTTGGTTATCTCAGCTTGGAGCATGGTGAATTATGGATTGCCATTGGTTGTAGTGTCTCATGGGAGACTATAGGTTGTGTTTTGGTTCCTGGTTACCAAGGTCTTAGTAGGATTCACCATGTAAGCCATTTTCTTATATTTTGCATTTTACTATTTATGTCTGTTTTTACCTTTGATTTCTTCTTTTCTGTGTTTAAATGTTGTTAGTTTATGTTAATTTAGTATAATCTTAGCTTGTTATGTGTTAGAATTGGATTTAGCTTGAAATTGCATTTTGACTGTCTTATACTAAGTTTTTGATAATCATGGTTTAAATAAGTGTGACTACTTGATTAAACTTATAAAGGTCATAATTTAACCAATGAAAGCCTTTGGAATTGATAAAATGGGTATAGACAGTGATAAGTGATGAAAAGCTAAAATCAATATTAATTAAGGTGTGTTTGGCATTACTGATTCCAGGGTAATAAGATGAGTCTAAGTTGTTGATTTTGATGACTATATGGTATACTAAGTTCTTTGAGGGCTGACAACCTATCAAACCTATTGCATATTAATATAAAAGTCAAAATCATCATTTTGGACCTTTCATTTAATCACTGTATGGATTTACAAAACCATACTCACCAAATCTGTGTTAAAGTTGTTTATGTTTGTTTATTTCATGTTCTTGTATCATAATATAGTTTATTTAGTCCATAAATTCAGATCAAAGTTGATGAAAGTCAACTTTGATCATAAACTTAAAAAGTCAAAAATTACCTAAACCAGTTTTTTTTAATTAATTAGATCATTTTGTGTAGGCTTTAATATTTAGTTTTAGACTTTGTGCTTTTAATATGTTTTAGATTAGCTGCTTATCTGTCTATGTGATTTTTATCAATTTTAGTTTAGCTTATTTATTAGCTTTTAATTGTGCTTTTATTTACTTGTTTTTGCCCTGTGCACAGGTTGGACTGTCAAGTTCATGAGCTTGGTTAAGTCTCATGACTCGACCCAACTTGTTGCTTTTGGCTTAATTGTGATGTTTTAGTATCATGTTTGTTAGATGTTAGCTTATTTGTCTGTCTTAGCTTATTTAGGTAGCTTATCAACCTCACCATTTTTGTTACTCACAACTCATCACACTGAAGCAAACAGTGTGATGAGTTGATTTTCACAAGCCCATAGAAAGTTCCTCTCTGAGCTTAGGCTCTTGGTTTTTGGCTTTTCACAAAGCCAAACTATCAATTTCTACAACTCAGTGTTTGTTGAGCTCTTATGAGCTTATTTAAGATAAGTTGTGTGACCCTTGTGTTTGCCCACTCACAACATACCCCTGAGCACTCAGGGGTATTACACCATTTCCACAAGCTCACCACAAGCTCACTAGTGATCCTTAGCCTGTGTGGCTTGGCTTTTTAGGAAGCCTAGCATCCCACCTATAGGATTCTGCACTTAAACCTCACCTTGCAGCTCTCCTCATAGGGCTGCAAGCAGCTTAAACTTATCACACTTTGAAAAGTTGTGCTGAGTCATCAGCATTTCTTACCAAATCTAGACATTTTCATAAGCTCACAAAAAGCTTAATCCTTGGATTCAGATGATGAAATCAAGTTCTATGTGGAGCTTATCAACCCATCTTCAGGATCCAGTGCTTAATTCTTATGCCCTAGCTTATTTGCTAGGGCTGCAACATGCTTTTTTGTTTGTCCCATGTTCTGAGTACTTAGCCTTATACCATCAGTACTCAGGAAATGGAAGCTTTTTCAAAAGCCCCTCACAAGCTCATCTGTGCACCAAAATGGTTGAGTTTGGGCTTTTTGGAAAGCTTACCAGCACATCTTGCAACTCCAACTTTTACTTTTCCATTTTGAGCTTAACCCGTCAGCTGAAATGGACCAAACATTAAGTTGCAGGGGTGTTTGGAACTGTGTGCATCAGTGAATGGCTTATTTGCTTATTATGAGCTTATAAGTGATTCCCTGATCACAAGCTTTTGTAAATATGTATATAATACTAGTATAGATATATTTTAACTTTTACTTTTAAGTAGGGAGCTTAATATAGGCTTAACAAGCCTCCACTCAATCCAAGTCAAGCCCAAAAAGGCTTGACTGTCTAAACCTTAAGCTTGTACTTATAAGCACTCTTCAGTGCTTATTCATGTTCATACACACCCAATATACTAGTATATACACACACCTACCTTATTTCACCACTGTATAGCTTTTTCAAGCTTGTTTCAAGCTTATGACCCAACTGTAAGCCCAAAAGCTCAACTGAGGTGGTCATAAGCTGTGAAACAGCTTATTTGTAGGATTTATAAGTTTTATTTTCTTTTTATATGTATATTATATGTATTTAGTTAGTTTCATAAAAAGAAAAACCAAAAAGAAAGCCATTTTAAAGCTAAGTGATAGCTTCTATTTAGAAGGCTTATCACTTATTTGCTTTATTAAGCTTTTTCACAAGCTCTTCAGAAGCTCTGTAGTTGATCATATCCATTGAGCTCTTGCATTTTGAAAAGTCCTCCAACTCAGCTTCCTATATCAGTCTTACTTTTGAGCTTATTAGCTTATTTCATGAGCTTATTTTGCCTAAAAAGTTGACTGAGAAGGGTGTTTGGTTGGCTGTGAATGTGAAATTGCTTATTATAGCTTATAGCTTATTTCCCTTAGCTTATTTAGTATATATATATTACTTTAGGTATATCTAACTTAGTTATAGCTTATTTAACCATAGGTAGCTTATTCTTAGCTTTTAGCTTAGTATAACTCCTAGTTTAGGCTTAAAAGCCAACTGTTAAGCTAATAAGCTCACACAGAGCTTATTGCTTAGTTTTGGAAATGTTGGTTTTGTTAAAGTTTAATATTTTTACTTGTTTTACAGTTTTGCAAAAAGAAAATTAAAAAAATAAAAAAATAGCAAAAATGGGTGTGGGTTGGATTCGAACTGAGGACCTCTCGCTAGTATCATGCTTAAGTTCCCACACCCCTTCCAACTGCTCTGGGGCACCAGTTCCGTTAGTTCATGAACCTTTAATCCTCTTAAGCCATTTTGACCCCTTAAGCTTATTTGGACTGTCAAGCTTATAACAGCTTATTGAGAGAAGCTGGTACCCCAAGCTTATTTTTCCTAGGATCCTTATTAGTATATTTAGTTTCTGTAAATTTTTCAGATTTTTTACTATTCATTTAGTATTTTTTATAATTAATATAATTTAACTACCTTTTAGGAAATAATAAGTATTTAATTTTTAAATCGGCTTATTTATAATTTTTATGAACTTTTTATAATTTTTATGTATTCCTGAGATGATTAGAAAGTTTTATAAAAAGTTTTATAATTTTATAAATAAGTTTAGTATGTATAATAATTAATTTAGTTTAATTAGTCTAATTAATAAATAATAGATTTAAATTAAGTTTTCTTATTTTTGTACATAAAATATAGTTTTTATATTTTTCTTAGCTTCTTATAAGTATTTTAGAATTATGTAAAAATTTTTAGATTTTTGTTTGCTTATTTAGTATAAATAATAATTTAATAATAGTATTAATAAATAAATAATAGTAAATAAGTAATAATAAATAGAATAATTGTATAATAAATATATTTTTAGTTTCTAAATTTCTTTTATAATTAGTTTTAACTTTTCTAAGTTTTAATTTTATTTATTTAGGATATTTTATATTTTCTTTATATTTAGATAATATTAAATAGTTAATAAATAGTTTTTAGTTTATAATAATTAGTATAACACTTGTAAATATTATTTTATATATTTTGTAAATATAGTTATTTATTTTATTTCTTTTTAATTTGCATTTAAGCCCCTAAGGCATGCAAATTCCCTCTTTGGGAATGTTTTGTTTTATACGTTACGTTTACGTTTTATTTAAACTAAATGTACGTTTGTAAATACTTTAATATTTTTAGGTTTCTGATTGTACGTTTCTTAATTGAACTAGCTGTGACAGAGCTATTACTATTCACATTCAGTGTTAGTCAATCAGATTCCTATTTTCCTATACTATATTATTTTCAACAAATCACAAGTCATTGTATTTAGAATATCACGCCTCATCAGGACATAAACGATCCAAGGATATTTAAACCCTTGGTAAACTTGTATTCCTCTCCCGGGCTGTCGCCCATTTACTTTTATTATTAGGTTATCCATTTTATAAACAAGTGGGTGGCTTATGAATAAAAGCAGTATGGTCCGGGAGGAATCACTTTACCTCTCGAGGGATCTCGCGAGGCTTACAACCCCCACCAGGCAGTGTACCTGATCGTTGTAGTATAGTATAGTGGCAGGTACCGGGGGATTGATCGTTCAGCTTAGGAATAGTGTCGCTAGGATTAGAAGACCTAATTAATAGTTCTAGAGATGAAAGATGATTATTTTTGTATTTTTATGTTTTAATGAAAGCAAGTAAAATCTCGGGTTTTGAAGGAGTGGGCGGAATTAGTTGCTATTCAACTAACCCAAAGCTAAGATGCAATCAAAATAAAATAATAAAAATGAAATTAAACTAATTAAACTAAGGTTGTGAGCAGTAATTGGAGAAATTGTGTTTACTTAGACTTCATTACTCCCTAGATATCTTTTACATGTTAATTACTTGTTACACTTGTATGAATGACGGGTTGTATTCCTTAATACCATTCGTGGAGTGGCATACATAACTCCCCAACTCTATGAGCTCTTATCTCCTCCTACACCATGACCCAGCACAACTATAGGGATTGTAAACAGTGGCTCATGCATTAAATACAACCAATAAAGACCTAGTACGCCTCGGTTCATGTTTCTTAAGACGTTCAAGCATGTTACCATTTGGAGATCTGCCAGTTTTCTTAAGCCTAACATATAAAATCATTCATTCAAAACAAGAATAGACAAGCAATCAACACATAATCAACATCTAGGTTTCATTAGATCTAAGCAAACACAAGAGAGATCTAGCCTAGCATAGTAAAATTAAGATAAGAACAAAAGATAAACAACCAACACATAGACATATTGATTGAATTAAGAGTATACTTATCTCAATTACAATGCAAGGTCTCAAGGGTTTGGAACCCTTGAAAAACCTGTAAAAGAGGCACCAAAATCGTCTTTAGGGTTTCACCAAAACTTCTCTCTCAAAACTGAAAAACTAGAAAAGTATATATAAGAAATTCGATATGACGGCGTCACGAACAAACTTGTGACGCCGTCAGACCGCCGCCAAAAAGTTCATCGGACGCTCTTGATCTACATTTGACGCCGTCACCCTTAGGCCGTCATGCAATTAACTCTTGACGCCCTGTGTATGACGCCGTCACAAACTCTCGGTAAATAATTCCATGATCGCTGACGCCGTCACCTTCTTCCTCTTGACGCCGTCACAAACTTTCGGTAAAAATTGTTGTAGATGCATCTGACGCCGTCAGGTTGTGACCCATGACGCCGTCAGGAACTGTTCACAGCATGGAAAATTGGTACTTAGCCGTTTTCTTCACTTTTATGCTCCAAAAACGTCCAAAATAGCTTCTTTTCCAGAATTCACTCTCCAAGTACCTAAAATCACAAAAGGAACGATTTAGTTGATCAAATAAGTTCGGATTCGGGCTTAAATGACCCCCTAAAAACGGATCATTTTTCGCCTCATCATATACCCTTACACTTGAGATTTGCTTGTCCTCAAGCAAATGAGCTTTTATTCTATTCAAAAGACAAGTTAGGGGTCATTTAACACTAATATAAAAGTAATTACAACAAATAATCGTTCCACTAAAGACCAATAGACAAGCACGGAGGTCATACACTAGCACCTCACAAATAGTGTTTAGATACTCACATCTCTCGGGTGTAATAAAGTAATATAACAATATGGAAATGGAAGATATCTCTCACTACCTGTCATAACAAAATAGATTACCATAGGCTTGGGAAAGGATCAAACCTCCACCACATGGCGTAAGCACCTAAGATAAACTATCAAAGAGGTCTTTCAAAGGGTTGTAACGTTAGGTATAGGGATATGAATTACACGGTTTTGTTGGATAAAGGAAATTTTACTGGTGGCGAGTTAACAATCTTAGTAAATTACATGTACAAGATGGCGTTGCTAAGCCAAGACTAGACTCGACTTAAGCTAATAAATGAAAAATAACTAAAAACATAAAATGAACATAGAATGAAACGGGATGGTAGTCCGTATGGTTTTTTTCTTTCTTTTTCTTTTTCTTTTTTTTTTCTTTTCTTGATTTTTCGATTTTTTTTTTTTTTTTTTTTTTTTTTTTTGCATACACTCTTACCCTACCATCCAAAATAATACATCATAGGGGATGAGAATTCCCCTTACACTTGAATCTTTACATACTTCACAATAAACTAATCTAATGACTCGAATTAAGAAAATCAAAACACTTTGAGCACTTTTAAAATTAACGTACATATGGGGGTAATAAAATGATGTTCTTCCCCATTACTCCATAAAATAAGTACTTACCCATGAGTCCCAATCGTCCCAAAACAATATGTACAAGGATATGACTCGACTTAGCAACCATGTAATCAATTAGAAAGTTAACTTAGGGTTTAACAAATAACAATAATGCACTAAAAATGAGTGCATACACGGAAGGCTAAGGCGATTTGGGTGTACATTTAAGTGGGGTGTAACAAATTCTTCCTTTAAGTAAAATGCTTAAAGTTAGAAACGAAAGGATAGGCTCGGAGGGGTGTACTAGGGGTATCGTGTACTAAAAATGAGTACAACGCAAAGGGTGTGGGAAAAATTAGTTGACTTAACTAGCCAAGTAATATGACTTAAATGGTCAAGTAAATTATAATACGGGTTTAACACAAGGGTGATCCTGATGCCTCTTATCATATAGTAAATCCTACTACACGAATGTGGTCTCACTAGCGGTCTTGGGATGCATCACTAACGCAAGTTCTAGAATCTAAATGCTACCGGTACACTCATAAGCACTAATAATGAATGCTTTTCCTATCAAATCTAAAGGCGAACCTCACATTTTTGGGTGAAAATTTTTTCTGAATATACGGTTATGTGCTAGTCATACAACCTCCTATCCATGAGACGCTTGCTATTGCTAAAGTTTCACTCCTAAATGGTGTAAAAAATTTTAAATTTGGCGTTAAAATTACACTAACAAGTATTTCTCATAGTTTTATTACTTATCTACTATCAAACAAAACAAACTCAAGCGAAAGTGCATATGTAAGGTATCATCTTTTTACCCTCCCCTTACACTTAAGATGAACATTGTCCCCAATGTTCAAGTAAAGAATGTAAAAGTAAACAAGTAAAGAGAATGAAATCAAATACTCCCCTGATTCGCTCGGTATGGATTTTAGGTTGGCCAGGTTAAATCTTCCTCCAAGAAAGTGAACGATCAAAGCTTCCCTTCCAGAATATAAATCATCTTCTTGTCTCAAATAACCTGTAAATCCTGACAAAAGTAGACAAGACAACCTCGCGTAAAATCGGCGGTATCCTATATAAGTTACTAAATCCTAGAAAACAAAATAAGATATAATGCTTGTGGAATGAAGTTTGCAAATTTCCTGGAGATTATAAAACTTAATAATTCACAAAAACTATAAGACTCCGTTAGAAAAACAAAACTGGTAAAATTTCCAGATTTTCACCCGTGACACCGTCAAGAGTAAACTCGTGACGCCGTCAGGATTGACCTGCAGAAATCCTTGTGTTAAGTTTCCGGAAAATTTCTGGAAAAACTTGGTTCTACTTCCTGGACAATCCTGCAAAACTTCATTATGACTCGATACAAGCATTTGACTCTAACAAGTTCTAATATACATGCTCACTTAAAATTGTGGAGAATCATGATCTTGTGTTTCTTAAAAACATATTTGGGGTTTCCCCTTACACTTATCTTTTGCAAAAATACTTCTAGGTTGAAGTTAAGACTAGGCTAAACAACATAATAAAGTATTTCCATTTTTTTAGTAGAGAAACATGATCAACCAACAATAAAAATAAAACATGCATACGGAAGCAAATAACAATCAAACAAAATAAAAAAAAATCACACAAAACATGGGTTGCCTCCCAAGAAGCGCTTTTCTTTATTTACGAGTCTTGTAGCTAGACTCAAAGTCGTGGGTTACTACGTGATCTCATCATCAAACATCACATCCTCCTCATTAATCATTTCATTGTTATTTTCTTGGTAATGTTTTACACGTTGTATGTTAACCGTGAATTCCCTACCCTCGTCATCAACTAACACTACAACTCCTAATTTAGAGGAATTCTTCACCGTGAACGGCCCATACCATCTAGACTTAAGTTTTCCCGGAAATAATCGCAACCGAGAATTGTATAATAGGACCTTGTCTCCTTCTGAAAATTCTTTGGGTTTCTTAATTCTTTGATGATGCCATCTTTTAGCTCTCTCTTTATATGTGATGGAGGATTCATAGGCTTCTAATCTAAGTTCATCAAGCTCGTGTAATTGCAAAAACCTATGGTTCCCCGCAGTTGTGTAATCTAAGTTGCATGCCTTAAGCGCCCAATAAGCCTTGTGTTTTCTAATTCTACCGGTAAGTGACATGCCTTACCATACACCATGCGGAACGGGGTCGTTCCAATAGGTGTTTTGTAAGCAGTTCGGAATGCCCATAAGGCTTCGTCGAGTTTGAATGACCAGTCCTTTCTATTTTGACTAACCGTTTTTTCAAGTATTCTTTTAATAGCTCTATTGGTGTTTTCGACTTGGCCATTGGTCTGTGGATGATAGGCGGTGGAGAATCGGTGGGGTACTCCATACCTCTTCATGACCTTTTCCATTTGCGCGTTGCAAAAATGTGTCCCCCTATCACTGATGAGAGCCTTCGGAATCCCGAATCTTGCGAAAAGCTTTTTTAGGAAATGAATGACCACTCTAGCATCATTAGTCCTAAGGGCTTGTGCTTCAACCCATTTCGAAACATAGTCAATGGCGACCAAAATGTACTCGTTTCCTCCTGAGGATGGAAAGGGTCCCATAAAGTCAATCCCCCAAACATCGAATACCTCACAAACTTGTATAAAGTTCTGAGGTGCCTCATCCTTATGTGATATATTTCCAGCCCGTTGACATGCATCACACGCTTGTACCATATCTTTTACATCACGGAAAATTGTGGGCCAATAGAATCCTGCATCGAGAATCTTTCGAGCAGTAACATTTATCCCATGATGCCCTCCAGAGGGACCGGAGTGACATTCCCTCATGATCTTCACTGCCTCATTCTCCGAAACACAACGCCTTATAATGTGGTCAGGACACCTTCGGAATAAAAATGGTTCATCCCAGAAGTAATATTTCTGCTGGGAAAAGAACCTCTTCCTTTCGTATTTGGTCAGGTGTTCAGGAACAAGTCTACATCTACTTGCGAAGTAATTGGCGAAGTCGGCGTACCATGGTTCCGAATCAAGGATAGACATCAGTTGTTCGTCGGGAAACAAATCCTTAATTTCACTTCTATCGTGTTTATCCAAGGGGTTTTCCAGGCGAGATAGATGATCGGCGGCTAGATTCTCTGCCCCCCTCTTATCGCGAATCTCAACATCAAATTCTTGTAGCAACAAGATCCACCGAATTAGTCGTGGCTTGGCGTCCTTTTTCGCAAACAGATATCTAAGAGCTGAGTGGTCAGTGAAGACGACTGTCTTTGAAAGGACAAGATATTGTCGGAATTTGTCGAATGCAAACACTACGGCTAATAATTCTTTTTCGGTGGTGGAGTAGTTCTCTTGGGCGGGATTCATGGTTTTGCTAGCATAGTAAATAGGTTGGAAAAGCTTGTCACGTCGCTGACCTAATACAGCCCCGACAGCGAAGTCGCTAGCGTCACACATTATTTCAAATGGTAGCTCCCAGTTGGGTGTGATCATGATTGGAGCTTGAGTGAGTTCCCTTTTTAGGAGGTCGAAAGCATCTTTGCATTCTTGGGAAAAATCGAATGGAGCATCCTTCACAAGCAATTGAGTCATTGGCCGGGGAATTTTGGAGAAGTCTTTGATGAATCTCCGATAAAATCCGGCGTGCCCCAAAAAGCTGCGTATTGCCTTAACAGTTGTGGGGTATGGTAACTTAGATATAGCTTCAACCTTAGCTTGGTCCACCTCAATCCCGTTCCCTGAAATCTTATGTCCTAACACAATCCCTTCCTTTACCATGAAATGACACTTTTCCCAGTTCAACACCAAGTTGGTTTCCTCGCAACGTTTAAGCATCTTTTCTAAATTAGCAAGACAGCGGTCGAAGGAGTTTCCGAAGACTGAAAAGTCATCCATGAATACTTCCATGCTGTCTTCCATGAGTTCGTGAAAGATTGCGGTCATGCAACGTTGGAAAGTGGCGGGGGCATTACATAGCCCAAAAGGCATCCTTTTATATGCAAACGTCCCATAGGGGCAAGTAAACGTGGTCTTTTCTTGGTCCTCAGGTGCTATGGGAATTTGAAAATATCCAGAGAATCCATCTAAGAAGCAATAGTACTCGTGTCCAGATAATCTTTCTAACATCTGATCAATGAATGGTAAGGGAAAGTGATCTTTCCTCGTGGCATCGTTGAGCTTTCGATAGTTAATGCATACCCGCCATCCAGTGACAGTTCTCTGGGGCACCATCTCACCCTTGTCATTTTTTACTACAGTCATTCCACCCTTTTTAGGTACAACCTGCACAGGACTAACCCATGGGCTATCCGAGATCGGGTAAATCAGTCCTGCATCCAAAAGTTTGATAACTTCCTTCTTCACTACCTCCTTAATGTTAGGGTTCACTCGCCTCTGGGGTTGCACAGTGGGTTTATAATCTTCCTCCATAAGAATCTTATGTGTGCAAAAAGTGGAGTCAATCCCCTTAATGTCGGCCACACTCCATGCGAGTACCCCCTTGTATTTCTTCAGGACCTCTAAGAGTCTAACTTTTTGTTCCTTTTCCAAGGAAGAGTTTATGATTACCGGGAGTTGGCTTTCTCCCTGAAGAAAGGCATACTCCAAATGATTAGGGAGCTCTTTAAGTTCAACGTCAGGGGGCTCGATAATAGAAGGTTTGAGCTTGTTCTCGGGCTTTCGGAGCTCGAGGTGCTCCGTTGCCTCTTGTCTGGGGTAGAAGGAGACTGCATTAACTTCCTCCGTCTTTTCCACCTCCAGCAAAGGCAGAAAACTCTCGTCCCGTAGCCAGCCTTCATCGATTTGTTCATCGATACAGTCATCAATGATATCAGTGAGCTCATCTACTTCCCCAATAAAGTAGAGCCGGTTGGATGCTTCGAGGGAGAGGTCCATAGAATCCTTAATGTTGAAGGTTGTGCTATCGTCTCATACTCGTAAGGTCAATTTGCCATCGTAGACATCGATGACTGCACGAGCGGTAGCAAGAAATGGTCTACCTAAAATGATAGGTACCACGTCGTCCTCCTCCATATCCAGGATTACGAAGTCGACAGGGAATTTGAATTTCCCAACCTTGACTAGCACGTTCTCACATATCCCTTCGGGGTATTTGACTGATCTATCGGCTAGTTGGATGTTCATACGGGTAGGCTTCAATCCGGAATATCCTAGTTTACGGAACATAGAGAGAGGCATGAGGTTGATACTTGCTCCCAAATCGGCAAGAGCATTCTTGATTGATAGAGGTCCTATAGAGCATGGCAAGGTGAAGCTGCCCGGATCGTCTACTTTCTTTGGTAGCCCTTTATGGGTCACCACTGAGCATTCTTCCCCTAGGGTTACAAGACCCTCGAGCCTCTTCCTGTTAGCGAGCAGTTTCTTGAAGTATGTGCTATACTTTGGCATGTGATAGCAAGCATCCAGGAGAGGTATGGTGACAACCGAGTCTTTTAGGTATGACAAGAACCTCTTGTTATCATTCTCCATTTTCTGGTTCCTTAGTCGGGATGGGTATGGAATTCTCACAGGTGGGCTAGGAAGGGCTGATGGGGAGGGGGTTGTCACGGGTGGTTGGTCCGGGGTGCCAATGCCGACATCCTGCTCCTCCTCCCCAGGTTTGTCTGAATCGAGTGTGACGGGGGACGAATTTGGGTAAGGAGGGTCCTTGGTTGTCGTTCCGGCCCGTGTGGTTATCGCGAGCATGGGATCTTTTCTTCTTTCTGACGGTGGTTGGAGGTTATCTAGGGCTGAGTTAAACTTCCCGAAAAATTTTCCGAAATCCTCCTGCTGTTCGTCGAGAAGCTCATTAAGCCCCTTCATTTGCAAGTCTTTTTCTTGAGTGAAGTGACCAAGGTCATCTTCGAAATTGCTCCTGATCTTGAATTCAGGGCCTCCCTCCCCTTTTCTTTTCCTTACCAAATTTCCCCAAAGGGTATAATCATCATTTTGGTAGAAAGGCAAAAGGGAGGGATCAGCATAAATGTCTCCTCCTGACAAGCACGCATGTTCAGTTGTGGCTGCTCCTCCGCATTCCTCCACCTCATGCGGTCCTCCACAGTAATCGCAGATCAAGTAAGGGTTTGACAGCATTTTAGGTGGTTGCGATCCAGCTAGGCAATCCATTCTTTTGTGAACTTTGCTTAACCGATCCGGGATGGTTTCAGAAATGCCGATATTCGACTCAGGTTCATCCCAAGTGTCATCCTGGTCTTGGGCATATTCTTCAATCCTGTCCCATCCTTCCTCGGCACTAAGATTGGCCAATCTTCCTTTCCTAGATTGGTTGATTCCGTTCCGGTCATTAGAGGAGATATTTTCGTAAAAGATTTGGACCAAGAGCCAAAGTTCAATGCCATGATGTGGAACTTGTCTTATTAAATCTTTGAATCTAGTCCATGCTTTATGGAAGGGTTCATCCTTCCCCTTTCGGAAACGAAGTATCCTATCCCTAAATGCTGAGGTTTTTCCAGGTGGAAAGAACTTCTCATAGAACTTGGATATGAGTTGCTCCCATGTGAAAATAGATTCGGAGGGGAGTTTGTTATACCATTCTTGGGCTTTTTCGTATAAGGTGAAAGGGAAGAATCGCAGTCGGGATGTGTTCCTAGTAGTCCCACCCGTATGGATGGTATCCACTATTTTTAGGAAGTCCTTGATGTGTTGGATCGGATTTTCCTCATCAAGTCCGTGGAACTTACACACACTTTTGACAAGCCAAATATCATTTGCATGCAAGATCTCGTTGGTGTGTTCATTTGGATAAACAATGGCATTGGAGAACCCACGAGGAGTTGGGGAAGAGTAATCCTTGAGACGCTTAGGAGGAGGTATTATAGGAGTATTCGTCTCATTGTGGGAGCTCGGGGTTGTGATGTGATTTTCTGAATTTTCTTCAGAGAGAGGTGCATCAAAGTCGATAGCAATGCTGGATGGTTCAGGTGTTGAGTGAGTTCGTCTTAACCTACACATTTCTCTTTCGGGTTCTGCATAAGGCAAGACGAGGTCTTTAGTGGTGCTACGACTTCTAGTGATCCTAAGGTTGGAGAATTCGTTGGTTGCCATGATGGTGAATGGTGAAGAGTTACAAAAAAAGGCACGAAGAAATAAGATAGAGTAAAGAAGACCTAAAAATAAAAAAAATCTTACTAGAAAGGAATCTAGCAAGTAGACCTAATAAAAAGAAATCCTAACCTAGACAATAACTATTCCCCGGCAGCGGCGCCAAAAACTTGATGCGTGGGAATCGTACCTTGCTTTACCTCTCGAGGGATCTCGCGAGGCTTACAACCCCCACCAGGCAGTGTACCTGATCGTTGTAGTATAGTATAGTGGCAGGTACCGGGGGATTGATCGTTCAGCTTAGGAATAGTGTCGCTAGGATTAGAAGACCTAATTAATAGTTCTAGAGATGAAAGATGATTATTTTTGTATTTTTATGTTTTAATGAAAGCAAGTAAAATCTCGGGTTTTGAAGGAGTGGGCGGAATTAGTTGCTATTCAACTAACCCAAAGCTAAGATGCAATCAAAATAAAATAATAAAAATGAAATTAAACTAATTAAACTAAGGTTGTGAGCAGTAATTGGAGAAATTGTGTTTACTTAGACTTCATTACTCCCTAGATATCTTTTACATGTTAATTACTTGTTACACTTGTATGAATGACGGGTTGTATTCCTTAATACCATTCGTGGAGTGGCATACATAACTCCCCAACTCTATGAGCTCTTATCTCCTCCTACACCATGACCCAGCACAACTATAGGGATTGTAAACAGTGGCTCATGCATTAAATACAACCAATAAAGACCTAGTACGCCTCGGTTCATGTTTCTTAAGACGTTCAAGCATGTTACCATTTGGAGATCTGCCAGTTTTTTTAAGCCTAACATATAAAATCATTCATTCAAAACAAGAATAGACAAGCAATCAACACATAATCAACATCTAGGTTTCATTAGATCTAAGCAAACACAAGAGAGATCTAGCCTAGCATAGTAAAATTAAGATAAGAACAAAAGATAAACAACCAACACATAGACATATTGATTGAATTAAGAGTATACTTATCTCAATTACAATGCAAGGTCTCAAGGGTTTGGAACCCTTGAAAAACCTGTAAAAGAGGCACCAAAATCGTCTTTAGGGTTTCACCAAAACTTCTCTCTCAAAACTGAAAAACTAGAAAAGTATATATAAGAAATTCGATATGACGGCGTCACGAACAAACTTGTGACGCCGTCAGACCGCCGCCATAAAGTTCATCGGACGCTCTTGATCTACATTTGACGCCGTCACCCTTAGGCCGTCATGCAATTAACTCTTGACGCCCTGTGTATGACGCCGTCACAAACTCTCGGTAAATAATTCCATGATCGCTGACGCCGTCACCTTCTTCCTCTTGACGCCGTCACAAACTTTCGGTAAAAATTGTTGTAGATGCATCTGACGCCGTCAGGTTGTGACCCATGACGCCGTCAGGAACTGTTCACAGCATGGAAAATTGGTACTTAGCCGTTTTCTTCACTTTTATGCTCCAAAAACGTCCAAAATAGCTTCTTTTCCAGAATTCACTCTCCAAGTACCTAAAATCACAAAAGGAACGATTTAGGGCAATATTTGATCAAATAAGTTCGGATTCGGGCTTAAATGACCCCCTAAAAACGGATCATTTTTCGCCTCATCAGGTTTGTTTGTCTTCGATATTTCATAGTCTACGAATACATTTATGCACTTCCATGAGCCAATACTTACACACACCTAGAAAATTGTTTTCAAACTTAAATGATGCCACACAAGCAACAATGACACAAACACTTTAAAACTTTTAAACTTAGTTAAGCCTTATTGAGTCTTGAATGGGAATTGCAAACTAAAATTGCCGTACTAATCTTGGTTGCGTGTCGGTGCCGCTCACTATCACTATTTGACTTTTCACTATCGAGACTACTAATCGCTAAGGTGAGTTTATAGCCCCACTTTACTTATACTCGTTTACAAAACTATGGGGTGAGAAACATGCAAAACATTTTCTGGACCACACTATTATTTCTCAACACTATTGCGTAGTTAGCCTAAGCCCTGAACCCACTGTTATGCGCACTTTCATGAACCGTTAATTCCTGTTAGGAAGCGCGATTGATATAAATAGATCTATTGGGGGTAACTCCCCCGTTCGGTTGGCCAGACGGGTCAATGCGAACGTATACCAAGTCGGACTACGAGTGTATTGGGTTAAACACTCGCTATGGGCCCTCACTATTATTATATGTGCTACATTGTGGCATACTAAACTGTTTAGCTTCGGTTGCATGAACTTAGTGCTAGCGCGATAGACTATTTTTGTATGACATTATATGCGTTGTAATGTTCGTACACAAAACTATTGGTCCACATTACTTTACTGATAAACCTATAGACTCACCAGCTTTTTGCTGACTTTTAGCATGTTTTACCCAGGTGTTTGAGCTGCTTATTTTCGACAAGGCATGGCAAGGCGATGGTCATAATCTACTTACCTAAGTGTTTTTACACAACATTATGACTTGTTTTTATGGGACCATTTGACGTTGGGCTTATCTTTTTACTTTAAAACTTGATGTAAACTTGAATGAATTTTAATGAAAAGTATTTGTAACGGAGTATGTATTCCGTTGTTTATTATCTTGTGTTGTGATCTCCAATTTAGTAGCACCCCATGACCCGAATGCTTCCGCTGTACCGATTTTGGGGGTGTTACAGATTGGCATCAGAGCCAAGGTTATAGAGAACTAGGTACATATAAATCCTAAACTATAACCGCTTTTTACAAAAACAAGTCCCTATGACCGCCACTTGCCTGCCTGCCTTACTTACCACTTTACTTGTCTTAATCATGCTTTACTATTTGATGATCTTACTTGACTATATTCACTATAAGTATTCTTATACGCACTAAACTTATATTATTTACCATGAGTATTCTACATATACTTACACACTTATACCGTATGTGCCACAGACTATGCCTCCCGTTGACACTCCACCATTCCAGATCACACCAGACTCAGAGGATCCGTACATAATACTCCAGGACTTTAATGCTTGAGATCCTGACATCACTGAGTCTGTACCTGCTCCATCATTTCCTACTCAGCCTACATCCACTACTATTACTGATCATGCATCTACTCAGCCTACACTCACACCCACTACTGACATCACTACCACTCAGTCCATTCATGTTTCCTCACATACTCAGAACACTACTATCAGACGTCGGGCTTCTTACAGGAGGGTCCGAGGGCGTAACATGCACCTAACATCTGCTTTATCATCAGTGCCCCGTAGGAGGACTCGATCATCATATGAGCATACTCCTACTTCACCATTACCTCACTCCCCTCCACATCAGAGATTGAGGAGAGCTATTGAGACTGATTCGGAGGAAGATCTCGAAGAGGAACCTCTACCAGCTGAGGTTACACCTGATAAGATTGCACCGGTTGAGCACACCACTGAGCATACAGGTACAGATGGGAGTATGAGACCACTGGAGATTATCCTTGAGGATGTGCCGATCACCTGCGAGATGGGACAGAGTTCGAGGGATGCACAGATTCAGGGAGGTGATACAGATGATGATATACCATCAGGTTTGGTTCAGGGAGCTGCTACACTCCATACTTTGGAGAAGGGTTTAGGGGTTGTTCCTTCCACTTTTGAGATTGGGCAGGGATCGAGGAGAGTTTATGAGGAGGAGATTAATGGTGAGATATGGAGGGATGTTGAGTGTGTGTTTAGCGCCGCACCTCGTACTGTGAGTCCAGATTATACACCTTCTTCGCCTTCTTTTGTGCCACCATCACCATCTGTTCCAGTTTCCACACCTCCGGTTGCTTCACCAGTGGAGGATGGAGAGGTGACTGGTTTGGAGCAGATCTTTGTTTTACTGGGGTCACATGAGAGCTTACTTGATGAGCATACTGAGCAGTTGGATAGGTTAGGGAGATTGGATGACAGTACTGGTATGTTAGGTGGTGAGCTTGAGGGTATGCGGCTATGCGCCATTGTGTGGGGATGATGCGAAGTGAGTTGACATCAGTCTGGGATACTGCGTGGCGTCAGTGGCACCAGATGCATGATATGGAGTCTCAGATTGCTAGGTTGACTAGAGCTGGACAGGAGGATCGATATGAGATCCTAGCTGCGAGGAGACGTATCTCAGATTTGGAGTTTACCCAAGACTTAGTGCATGCACAGGGACAGAGGATCACATCGTTGGAGACTAGGCTCGGAGCACACTTGACGATTATCCAGGACTCTAGTAGGCGGTTGGAGCAGTTGGAGAATACACAGGCAGAGCTGGTGATAGGCATGGAGCGACTTCGCGTTGAGTAGTGTTGTTGTATTAGATGATGCAAGCTTAGTATTTGTTGTACTTTTCTCTTTTATTCGAGACTTATATTTCCGTTTATGTATTCGAGACTTGTACTTTTCTTTCGTTACACCATGAGCTTGTAATTTTGTGAACGCATATCGATTTTAATCTATAACAAGCTTGGTTGGTTATTCTATTGTACCATTTTGATGCGTGGGAATCGCACCTTGCTTTACCTCTCGAGGGATCTCGCGAGGCTTACAACCCCCACCAGGCAGTGTACCTGATCGTTGTAGTATAGTATAGTGACAAGTACCGGGGGATTGATCGTTCAGCTTAGGAATAGTGTCGCTAGGATTAGAAGACCTAATTAATAGTTCTAGAGATGAAAGATGATTATTTTTGTATTTTTATGTTTTAATGAAAGCAAGTAAAATCTCGGGTTTTGAAGGAGTGGGCGGAATTAGTTGCTATTCAACTAACCCAAAGCTAAGATGCAATCAAAATAAAATAATAAAAATGAAATTAAACTAATTAAACTAAGGTTGTGAGCAGTAATTGGAGAAATTGTGTTTACTTAGACTTCATTACTCCCTAGATATCTTTTACATGTTAATTACTTGTTACACTTGTATGAATGACGGGTTGTATTCCTTAATACCATTCGTGGAGTGGCATACATAACTCCCCAACTCTATGAGCTCTTATCTCCTCCTACACCATGACCCAGCACAACTATAGGGATTGTAAACATTGGCTCATGCATTAAATACAACCAATAAAGACCTAGTACGCCTCGGTTCATGTTTCTTAAGACGTTCAAGCATGTTACCATTTGGAGATCTGCCAGTTTTCTTAAGCCTAACATATAAAATCATTCATTCAAAACAAGAATAGACAAGCAATCAACACATAATCAACATCTAGGTTTCATTAGATCTAAGCAAACACAAGAGAGATCTAGCCTAGCATAGTAAAATTAAGATAAGAACAAAAGATAAACAACCAACACATAGACATATTGATTGAATTAAGAGTATACTTATCTCAATTACAATGCAAGGTCTCAAGGGTTTGGAACCCTTGAAAAACCTGTAAAAGAGGCACCAAAATCGTCTTTAGGGTTTCACCAAAACTTCTCTCCTTAAAACTGAAAAACTAGAAAAGTATATATAGGAAATTCGATATGACGGCGTCACGAACAAACTTGTGACGCCGTCAGACCGCCGCCAAAAAGTTCATCGGACGCTCTTGATCTACATTTGACGCCGTCACCCTTAGGCCGTCATGCAATTAACTCTTGACGCCCTGTGTATGACGCCGTCACAAACTCTCGGTAAATAATTCCATGATCGCTGACGCCGTCACCTTCTTCCTCTTGACGCCGTCACAAACTTTCGGTAAAAATTGTTGTAGATGCATCTGACGCCGTCAGGTTGTGACCCATGACGCCGTCAGGAACTGTTCACAGCATGGAAAATTGGTACTTAGCCGTTTTCTTCACTTTTATGCTCCAAAAACGTCCAAAATAGCTTCTTTTCCAGAATTCACTCTCCAAGTACCTAAAATCACAAAAGGAACGATTTAGGGCAATATTTGATCAAATAAGTTCGGATTCGGGCTTAAATGACCCCCTAAAAACGGATCATTTTTCGCCTCATCATATACCCTTACACTTGAGATTTGCTTGTCCTCAAGCAAATGAGCTTTTATTCTATTCAAAAGACAAGTTAGGGGTCATTTAACACTAATATAAAAGTAATTACAACAAATAATCGTTCCACTAAAGACCAATAGACAAGCACGGAGGTCATACACTAGCACCTCACAAATAGTGTTTAGATACTCACATCTCTCGGGTGTAATAAAGTAATATAACAATATGGAAATGGAAGATATCTCTCACTACCTGTCATAGCAAAATAGATTACCATAGGCTTGGGAAAGGATCAAACCTCCACCACATGGCGTAAGCACCTAAGATAAACTATCAAAGAGGTCTTTCCAAGGGTTGTAACGTTAGGTATAGGGATATGAATTACACGGTTTTGTTGGATAAAAGGAAATTTTACTGGTGGCGAGTTAACAATCTTAGTTAATTACATGTACAAGATGGCGTTGCTAAGCCAAGACTAGACTCGACTTAAGCTAATAAATGAGAAATAAGAAAAACATAAAATGAACATAGAATGAAAACGGGATGGTAGTCCGTATGGTTTTTTTCTTTCTTTTTCTTTTTTTTTTCTTTTCTTGATTTTTCGATTTTTTTTTTTTTTTTTTTTTTTTTTTTTTTTTTTTTTTTTTTTTTTGCATACACTCTTACCCTACCATCCAAAATAATACATCATAGGGGATGAGAATTCCCCTTACACTTGAATCTTTACATACTTCACAATAAACTAATCTAATGACTCGAATTAAGAAAATCAAAACACTTTGAGCACTTTTAAAATTAACGTACATATGGGGGTAATAAATGATGTTCTTCCCCATTACTCCATAAAATAAGTACTTACCCATGAGTCCCAATCGTCCCAAAACAATATGTACAAGGATATGACTCGACTTAGCAACCATGTAATCAATTAGAAAGTTAACTTAGGGTTTAACAAATAACAATAATGCACTAAAAATGAGTGCATACACGGAAGGCTAAGGCGATTTGGGTGTACATTTAAGTGGGGTGTAACAAATTCTTCCTTTAAGTAAAATGCTTAAAGTTAGAAACGAAAGGATAGGCTCGGAGGGGTGTACTAGGGGTTTCGTGTACTAAAAATGAGTACAACGCTAAGGGTGTGGGAAAAATTAGTTGACTTAACTAGCCAAGTAATATGACTTAAACGGTCAAGTAATTGTAATACGGGTTTAACACAAGGGTGATCCTAATGCCTCTTATCATATAGTAAATCCTACTACACGAATGTAGTCTCACTAGCGGTCTCGGGATGCATCACTAACGCAAGTTCTAGAATCTAAATGCTACCGGTACACTCATAAGCACTAATAATGAATGCTTTTCCTATCAAATCTAAAGGCGAACCTCACATTTTTTGGTGGAAAATTTTTCTGAATATACGGTTATGTGCTAGTCATACAACCTCCTATCCATGAGACGCTTGCTATGGCTAAAGTTTCACTCCTAAATGTTGTAAAAAATTTTAAATTTGGCGCTAAAATTACACTAACAAGTATTTCTCGTAGTTTTATTACACATCTACTATCAAACAAAATAAACTCAAGCGAAAGTGCATATGTAAGGTATCATCTTTTTACCCTCCCCTTACACTTAAGATGAACATTGTCCCCAATGTTCAAGTAAAGAATGTAAAAGTTAAAAAGTAAAGAGAATGAAATCAAATACTCCCCTGATTCGCTCGGTATGGATTTTAGTTGGCCAGGTTAAATCTTCCTCCAAGAAAGTGAACGATCAAAGCTTCCCTTCCAGAATATAAATCATCTTCTTGTCTCAAATAACCTGTAAATCCTGACAAAAGTAGACAAGACAACCTCGCGTAAAATCGGCGGCATCCTATATAACTTACAAAATCCTAGAAAACAAAATAAGATATAATGCTTGTGGAATGAAGTTTGCAGATTTCCTGGAGATTATAAAACTTAATAATTCACAAAAACTATAAGACTCCGTTAGAAAAACAAAACTGGTAAAATTTCCAGATTTTCACCCGTGACGCCGTCAAGAGTAAACTCGTGACGCCGTCAGGATTGACCTGCAGAAATCCTTGTGTTAAGTTTCCGGAAAATTTCTGGAAAAACTTGGTTCTACTTCCTGGACAATCCTGCAAAACTTCATTATGACTCGATACAAGCATTTGACTCTAACAAATACGAATATACATGTTCATTAAATATTGTGGATAATCATGATCGGTTTGTTTCTTAAAAACATATTTGGGGTTTCCCCTTACACTTATCTTTTGCAAAAATACTTCTAGGTTGAAGTTAAGACTAGGCTAAACAACATAATAAAGTATTTCCATTTTTTTTAGTAGAGAAACATGATCAACCAACAATAAAAATAAAACATGCATATGGAAGCAAATAACAATCAAACAAATAAAAATCACACAAAACATGGGTTGCCTCCCAAGAAGCACTTGTTTTTGTTCGAGTCACGAGCCTGACTCTACCCTTATTTAACGGAAATGGGGGAGGTTTTTCCTACACTTAGGATTAAGTGCGGGTGGAAGTAGCAATACACACCCTTAGGGTGGAAATATGCCTCATGAGGAAAGAGTGGTGGATGAATTATATGCTCAAAGGGGTGTGCTCCTATCATCATAACCTTACCTAATTCAATCGGGTTAATAGGTGAATTAAGATTTTCTCCTAGAAAGGGATCATTTTCTATCAACTTCAAGAGACTACTAGTTGGGGATCCATCTTGACCTAATAAACCCGGTTTAAACCCATAATGTTTCTTGTGATCAATCATAAATGGGTGATGTAAGCATTTAAGGCCATTTTCCACTCCTATATTGGCTTCCTCTCTACAAGGCTTAGAGTCCATTACCTTTATCCTAAGACTACCCGGACTACATGGGTTGATGGGTGGGTCGGCTCCTCTTTTGTCTCCTAGATGTATATCTAAGGATGGAAAGTTGTGTGAAGATTGAGGTTCCGGTTCATCAACACTAGGTAATTCCCTAGAACTAAGAGTAAGGTTATCACTACAAGTATTCAAACCTATATCCTCTAGTGGTGTTTGGTACAGGGGTTCTACCTCTATTGGGGCTCCTATAGTCTCTTCTACTTCTTCCGGGTAAGTCACGGGTGGTGTGTATTCCTCAAGTGATGGTAGGACTTGTGGGGTACTTATTGGGCTTGGGTTTTCTACTATCTCTTCCATTTGTGTTGTGGTGAAATCATACCACCCCGTATGCCCAGTTATCTCATCTATAGTTTTATCCCCAAACAGTCTTCTTGCTTGTTCCCTTAAACTTGCTATCAATTGATCCGTAACAACGTTTGTTGGGTTGTCCATTTTTTTGGCAAGTATGGCACAATTCTCTATGGTTTCCCATGCTTCATCAGCACTTAATACCCAAAGGTCCCCATGTGCGGTATGGTCAATGTCCATTTTGGTATAGTGGTCGACACGATGGTAAAATATTTCAATTTGGGACCACAGATCAAAATTATGATGAGGGACTTTTCGGAGTAAATATTTAAAACGAGCCCATGCATCATAGATAGGTTCATCCTCATGTTGTTTAAACATCAAGATGTCATTTGGAGTGGGTGAATTTCGTGGTTTGTAGTATGGTGGATTCGCGTTCTCCATAATGGCTAACGGAATAGTCAATGGAAAGGTTTTTACTAACAAAGACACAAAGAAAAGATAGACTAAAGAGAACCTAAAAATAAAAATAAAATCTTACTAGAAAGGAATCTAGCAAGTAGACCTAATAAAAAGAAATTCTAATCTAGACAATAACTATTCCCCGGGCTGCGGCGCCAAAAACTTGATGCGTGGGAATCGCACCTTGCTTTACCTCTCGAGGGATCTCGCGAGGCTTACAACCCCCACCAGGAAGTGTACCTGATCGTTGTAGTATAGTATAGTGACAAGTACCGGGGGATTGATCGTTCAGCTTAGGAATAGTGTCGCTAGGATTAGAAGACCTAATTAATAGTTCTAGAGATGAAAGATGATTATTTTTGTATTTTTATGTTTTAATGAAAGCAAGTAAAATCTCGGGTTTTGAAGGAGTGGGCGGAATTAGTTGCTATTCAACTAACCCAAAGCTAAGATGCAATCAAAATAAAATAATAAAAATGAAATTAAACTAATTAAACTAAGGTTGTGAGCAGTAATTGGAGAAATTGTGTTTACTTAGACTTCATTACTCCCTAGATATCTTTTACATGTTAATTACTTGTTACACTTGTATGAATGACGGGTTGTATTCCTTAATACCATTCGTGGAGTGGCATACATAACTCCCCAACTCTATGAGCTCTTATCTCCTCCTACACCATGACCCAGCACAACTATAGGGATTGTAAACAGTGGCTCATGCATTAAATACAACCAATAAAGACCTAGTACGCCTCGGTTCATGTTTCTTAAGACGTTCAAGCATGTTACCATTTGGAGATCTGCCAGTTTTCTTAAGCCTAACATATAAAATCATTCATTCAAAACAAGAATAGATAAGCAATCAACACATAATCAACATCTAGGTTTCATTAGATCTAAGCAAACACAAGAAAGATCTAGCCTAGCATAGTAAAATTAAGATAAGAACAAAAGATAAACAACCAACACATAGACATATTGATTGAATTAAGAGTATACTTATCTCAATTACAATGCAAGGTCTCAAGGGTTTGGAACCCTTGAAAAACCTGTAAAAGAGGCACCAAAATCATCTTTAGGGTTTCACCAAAACTTCTCTCCTTAAAACTGAAAAACTAGAAAAGTATATATAGGAAATTCGATATGACGGCGTCACGAACAAACTTGTGACGCCGTCAGACCGCCGCCAAAAAGTTCATCGGACGCTCTTGATCTACATTTGACGCCGTCACCCTTAGGCCGTCATGCAATTAACTCTTGACGCCCTGTGTATGACGCCGTCACAAACTCTCGGTAAATAATTCCATGATCGCTGACGCCGTCACCTTCTTCCTCTTGACGCCGTCACAAACTTTCGGTAAAAATTGTTGTAGATGCATCTGACGCCGTCAGGTTGTGACCCATGACGCCGTCAGGAACTGTTCACAGCATGGAAAATTGGTACTTAGCCGTTTTCTTCACTTTTATGCTCCAAAAACGTCCAAAATAGCTTCTTTTCCAGAATTCACTCTCCAAGTACCTAAAATCACAAAAGGAACGATTTAGGGCAATATTTGATCAAATAAGTTCGGATTCGGGCTTAAATGACCCCCTAAAAACGGATCATTTTTCGCCTCATCACATTTTCTCTATAATTGATGTTATCAGTATACTCTACTTGTGGTGACTATACTCTTGCATGACGACAAACTCTTGTTATGAAATCTTATTTATTCTCTCTATTTTATTACGTAGCAATATAGCTCCCAAACGGAAAGCAACTAGATCTACTCGTGCTAACCCAGTTTCCGCCAGAACTACTGCAACGACTCCACCTGTTGTAGATCAAGCCATGCTTGACCAACTAGTTGAAGAGCGAGTGACAGCAGCACTGGCTGCAGCAAATGTGAACAATTCAACTACTGATGTCGGAACCTCTAGACCGGCAAACAACAATAACCGTGGCTGTAACTATCAGGAATTCAAAAAGCTCATGACAGATTATTTTAAGGGAAACGAAGGAGCTGTTGTCTTGGTCAGGTGGTTGGAAAGGTTGGAAACTGTATTCCGAATCTGCAGATGTGCGGATGAAGACAGGGTTAAATTTGCATCATTTACCTTCAAGAATGCTGCTTTGACCTGGTGGAACAACTACCTGAAGTCGGCTGGTCATGATGCCACCTATGCAATGCCATGGGAAAATTTCAAGGAAATGATGCTCAAAAAGTATTGCCCTCGCAACGAGGTCATGAAGTTGGAGGCTGAATTTTGGAATCTCAAGGTGCAAGGCACCGACATGGCCACATACAACCAGAGTTTTCAAGAGTTAGTCTTACTATGCCCTGAAATGGTACCGACTGAAGCTCGCTTGCTGGAAAGGTACATTGGAGGGCTACACCCATATGTCAAGGGGAATGTCACTACCTCCAAGGCTGCTGATCTCCATGAGACTATGGAGTTGGCCAACAAACTGACGGACCAAATGATTGAAGACTCAGTCGGAGCAGTGGTGACAAACAAAAGAAAATGGGATGACCACTCCCGAAACAACCACACTAACCACCACTCAAACAAAAGGCAAGAAGTTGCTAAAGTTTACGCTGCTGGACCAACAGAAAAGAAAGCGTATGAAGGCAAATTACCATTGTGTAACCGCTGCAAGTTGCACCACAATGGTCGGTGCACGGTCAAGTGTCACAAGTGCCAAAAGATAGGACACATGACCCGGGATTGCAAGGCAAGGCCCCTCGCTAATGCACAAGTTGCACCAACAAACAACCCGAAGGCTGAAATAACATGTTTTGGATGTGGTGAAAAAGGGCATTACCGGAATGAATGCCAAAAGCCCAGGAATCAAGGAAATGGTGGTAACCAAGGTAACCATGGTAATCAGTGTAATCAGAGGAACCAAGGAAACGGTGGGAATAATGGAGCTGCTGGGCATCAAGGAAATCAAGGCAATGGAGGAGGAGCCCGTGGGAGGGTCTACGCTGTGGGCAAGGTAGAAGCCCAAGAGGACCCGAACGTTGTGACGGGTATGTTCCTTTTAAATAACCATTATGCATCCATATTGTTTGATACATGGGCAGATAGAAGTTTTGTTTCAACTGCATTTAGTCCACTTCTTGGTATTGCCCCGACCACTTTAGACATCATATACAATGTGGAGTTAGCTAATGGAAACATAGAAAGGGTAGACACTGTCATTAGAGGTTGTACCTTAAACCTATTAAACCACCCATTCAATATCGACCTCATGCCCGTTGAACTAGGTAGTTTTGATGTAATTGTCGGCATGGATTGGTTATCGAAGTACCATGCCTCCATCATTTGCGACGAGAAGATCGTTCGCCTACCATATGGGGATGAAGTCCTAATCGTAGAAGGTGACATGAGAGATAGAAGAAACGCGTCAAGACTAAACATCATCTCTTGAACCAAGGCCCAAAAGTACATCGAAAAGGGATGTCATCTCTTTCTAGCGCAAGTTACCGAGAAGGAAGGAAAGGAGTCAGAGGAAAAATGTTTGGAAGATGTACCAATCATGAGAGACTTCCCAGAAGTCTTTCCTGAAGACTTACCTGGACTCCCGCCAACTCGACAGATCGAATTTCGTATTGACTTAATGCCTGGTGCTGCACCTGTGGCACGAGCGCCCTATCGATTAGCCCCAACGGAATTACAAGAACTCTCAGACCAATTGTCGGAACTTTCAGAAAAAGGGTTCATCAGGCCAAGTTCCTCGCCTTGGGGAGCTCCAGTCCTGTTTGTGAAAAAGAAGGATGGGTCTTTCAGGATGTGTATTGACTACAGGGAACTAAACAAACTAACCATTAAAAACCGATACCCACTCCCGAGAATTGATGACCTATTCGACCAACTTCAAGGTTCATGCGTCTACTCTAAAATCAACTTGAGATCAGGATACCACCAACTTAGAGTTCGGGAAGAAGATATCCCAAAAACCGCATTCAGAACTCGATACGGTCATTATGAGTTCCAAGTTATGCCATTCGGTTTGACCAATGCCCCAATAGTATTCATGGACCTCATGAATCGGGTATGCAAACCGTACTTGGACAAATTTGTGATTGTCTTTATCGACGATATCCTGATTTATTCCAAAAGCAAAAAGGAGCACGAGGAACACCTTAGACAAATTTTAGAGTTGCTAAAGATGGAGGAGTTGTATGCAAAATTTTTGAAGTGTGATTTTTGGATACCAAAAGTGCAATTTTTGGGTCACGTGATTGATAGTCAGGGCATTCACGTGGATCCTGCAAAGATCTAAGCAATAAAGGATTGGGCGACACCTACCACACCCACCGAAATACGCCAATTCTTAGGACTTGCTGGTTATTACCGTAGGTTCATTGAAGGTTTCTCCAAGATAGCAAAATCTTTAACTAAGCTAACCCAGAAGAATGAAAAGTTCGAGTGGTGTGATAAAGCAGAAGAAGCTTTTCAACTCCTTAAGCATAAATTGTGCAGTGCGCCTATATTGGCCCTACCTGAGGGCAGTGAAGATTTTGTGGTTTACTGCGACGCTTCGCACAAAGGCTTAGGAGCCGTACTTATGCAACGAGAGAAGGTGATAGCGTATGCCTCACGCCAACTGAAGAAACACGAGAAGAATTACACAACACATGACTTAGAACTAGGAGCAGTGGTATTTGCACTCAGAATCTGGAGACACTACCTTTATGGTACCAAGTGTGTTGTGTATACAGACCACAAAAGCTTGCAATATATCCTTGATCAAAAGGAGCTCAACATGAGGCAACGCTGTTGGCTAGAATTGCTCAGCGACTATGATTGCGAGATCCGGTACCATCCTGGTAAAGCAAACGTGGTAGCGGATGCTCTTAGTCGAAAAGATAGACCAAAACCCCTGAGGGTGCGATCATTGGGTATGACAATCGTTTCACCTCTCCCATCAAAAATCCTTGAGGCTCAGACTGAGGCACTCAAGGAAGAGAATAGACCCAACGAGAAAATCTATGGTATGCCTGAGAATGAAAATGGTTTTGTAAAGAGGTCTGATGGGACGCTGTGCTTCAAGGACAGAAGTTGGGTTCCACTTTACGGAGGGATACGTGACCTCATCATGCACGAGTCCCACAAGTCTAGATACTCTATACACCCAGGAGCCGACAAAATGTACCTTGATCTAAAGAAATTATACTGGTGGCCCAACATGAAGGCCGACATTACGATGTATGTCAATCAATGCTTGACTTGTTCCAAGGTCAAGGCTGAACATCAACGCCCATCAGGTTTACTGGTCCAACCAGAGATTCCTGAATGGAAGTGGGAACGCATAACTATGGACTTTATCACCAAGTTACCAAGGACATCCAGCGGTTACGACACTATCTGGGTAATCGTTGATCGTCTTACCAAGTCCGCCCACTTCCTACCAATCAAGGAAAACGAAAGCATGGATAAACTTGCACGGCTATACATAAAAGAGATTGTAGCACGACATGGTGTCCCAATTTCTATCATCTTTGATAGAGATAGCCGTTTCACGTCAAATTTCTGGAGATCACTTTAAGATGCTTTGGGAAGTAATCTTGACATGAGCACTGCGTATCATCCTCAAACAGATGGTCAAAGTGAGAGGACCATCCAAACATTAGAGGACATGTTGCGAGCATGTGTGATAGACTTTGGAAATGGTTGGGATAGGCATCTGCCACTAGCCGAGTTTTCTTACAATAACAGCTATCACACTAGCATCAAAGCTGCACCATATGAAGCACTTTACGGAAGGAAGTGTAGATCACCAATTTGCTGAGCTGAAGTCGGAGAAAGTCAAATTACTGGTCCTGACTTGGTACAAGAAACTACTGAAAAGATTGTACAAATCAAGAACCGGTTACAAGCTGCACGAGATCGCCAAAAGAGCTACGCGGACAAAAGACAAAAACCACTTGAGTTTCAAGTTGGAGATAGAGTCATGTTAAAAGTTTCACCTTGGAAAGGTGTGATCCGTTTTGGGAAACGTGGGAAACTAAATCCCCGTTACATTGGACCTTTCAAGATCCTAGCCAGAATCAGGCTGGTAGCCTACCGACTCGAACTACCACAAGAACTCAGCTCTGTGCACAACGTGTTTCATGTGTGCAACTTGAAGAAATGTCTCTCAAACGAAACTCTTGCTATTCCCTTGGAAGAAATCCAAATCGACGAAAGATTGAACTTTATTGAGGAACCGGTTGAAATTGTTGACCGAGAGATCAAACGGCTTAAGCAAAGCCGCATTCCTATTATCAAGGTCCGTTGGAACTCTCGTAGAGGTCCCGAATTCACGTGGGAGCGTGAAGACGAAATCAAGCGCAAATATCCTCATCTTTTCTCAACACCCGTGAGTAATTGTAAGTGAAACCGAGGACGGTTTCTTTCCAAGGCGGGAAGGATGTGACAAACGGTAATTTTACACCCATTATTAAATAGTAAATATTAATTTATTAGTGCCCAACTATTTGAAATAAGCATTCATAAGCTTACATAACTATTCGGGAAGCAAACCCGCATACTGCGACTTACGACAACTCATAACAACGACTATATTTATCAAAAAATGTGAAAACATTATTTTCTGACCTATACTGATATTTATTTACCGAACCGAGAGTTTATCTCGAGCATAGCACGACACGCATACCGACAGTACTTTAATTATGGCAACAATACAATAATTAATAAACGGTACTATAAATACGTTCTTATATTACTTTTATAAAGACGTTTCCTGCAGATATATTTTTCACATTCGTGTCAGACCAAAAATATTTCGCTACAGCAAAACTCAGCGAAACCCGGGGTATACAAGACCCACTCACCTTAAATTGAGCATAAATGTTAACTAATATTTTGACACTTCATTTTATATATACGTTTGTATATATATATATATATATATATATATATATATATATATATATATGAAACGATTTAAAAGAAAATCCCACGCTCCACAATATCCAAAACAAAAATAAAAAGAGATTACAACTCCTCTTTTCACTCAAACACGTTTCCATCTCCCTCTCTCTTCAAGATATCAGATCTTGCTCTCTCTCTCTCTCTTCCCAAGAGACGAATCTCAAAGAAAAATCAAGAAAACATGTGATTTAAAATCTATTCCTAGCCTCGAATTCCTCTCCAAGGGTAACCCTTGCACGCCAAGGGGGAATACTTTCCACTGTCAACCTCTTTTTCTAGCCAAGATGAGTCACGAGTGACTAGTGAAAGACTCAAAGATTTGTTTTTAATCCATTTATAGTTAAAAACGAGTTTCAAAATCAAAGGCAAGTATTATGGTTTCCATTTTTTTACCTTTTTATCCCATCCGATTCATAGTAGCACCACATCCCTTCTTGGTGTGGATTGCGGCTTGGATTCGGATTGGATTTGTTTTCTCTTCAAAGTATTGTAAGGATCTTGAAACCCTCTCTCTTGAGTTTTTTTTTCCTTCGTGTATGATTATGTATTCTAGTTTATTCGAGATGTTGTTAGTTAATGAATCTGGGTTTTAGTTATATATTTTGTGGTTCGAAGTTCTGATGTTTTGAAAAGTTATTTTCGACCAGTTAGGTTCTTTTCTTTTCTGTGAAAGTCTGATGCTTCCTGTTGTTGTTGTTTTTGTGTGGCAAGAATAATTAAACTAAGACTAAAACTAGAATCGAAACCGAGTATTGGCTTATGAAATGGCAGTGCTTATCTTCTTTACACCTTGTTCTACACTTTTGACAACAACCCATATAGTGTGTGGTATGTTGGCTTGTTTCTTTTTTTTTCGTGGTCAAGTCTGGGGTATAAAAGGGTCGTGGTCGGTCAACATACTTTTCTTTGCTCACTGCTATCGCAAGTTACACCACAAAGTACTTTGAATTGTGTTGACATTAAATTTGGTTGCTCACTAAATTTATAAAATGGGTTCAATTGGTTTCTTTGCTCCTTTTTGCCTGTTGGGTCGAGACCCACAAGTGGGATACCTAGAACTTGCTTGCTTCACTGACATAGATGCCGCACTTCAATCATGGTTGTAGGTTAAATATTTGTCGATAAAATCTTAACTTGTGTCGAAATTAGATTTAGTTGTCTTTGTTGTGGTCAAGCCCACTGTTTGAATTCAAACAAGTACTCACCTGCTCATTTTTCTTTTTACTTATAAACATGCACCGGTCATAATTTAATAGATAAATAGTTGGCGTGTTTCAGAATATACATGTGAAATCTCGTTGATGTCTTGCTAGTGTGGCCGAATCATTCAAACAAATGAAAAAGAAAAATTTGGTTCTAATACTCACTGTATATTTGGGAGGTTGGGTAAATTATTTTGGGCTTGGCTGTGGCAAAGGATGTATGTGGGCCGAAGCCCACTTGATCTAATAAAAGTGCATTCTGAAAGCTAAAAGGGTGCGTTGGTTTAACCTGCGACCTATCTGCTTTGCTTAATCGACTCCGGTCATTTAGAATTATAATTGCTTCACGACTTGCGACTCGACTCGACTCGTACCTAATCAAAATTTTAATGTGGGAACAAAATGCAAAACCATAATTTCTTGTTTAGTAAAAACTAAACTAAACTTAAAAGTTTCATCATGTTTACTAATTTAAACAACCAGATATCGTACATATATATAAACTTGATATATTTTATAAAAACTTATATGAGTAATAAAATTTATTATATATATTAACTTACATGTCTTTTGAACCAATAATGAAGATTGTCATGTCTAACCACATTTAAAAACGATAATAATAAATAAGGTTATGACCTAATTTGTTAAATACACATGACTATAAATATATATATACGTACCACTAACGACTAGACTATTATATTTTGTCAATGTCTAACATTTATATTAACCACTTTTAGTACTTCGTCTTTCGCCTATTGTCGAACCAAAGGTTTGTTTGTCTTCGATATTTCATAGTCTACGAATACACTTATGCACTTCCATGAGCCAATACTTACACACACCTAGAAAATTGTTTTCAAACTTAAACGATGCCACACAAGCAACAATGACACAAACACTTTAAAACTTTTAAATTTAGTTAAGCCTTATTGAGTCTTGAATGGGAATTGCAAACTAAAATTGCCGTACTAATCTAGGTTGCGTGTCGGTGCCGCTCACTATCACTATTTGACTTTTCACTATCGAGACTACTAATCGCTAAGGTGAGTTTATAGCCCCACTTTACTTATACTCGTTTACAAAACTATGGGGTGAGAAACATGCAAAACATTTTCTGGACCACACTATTATTTCTCAACACTATTGCGTAGTTAGCCTAAGCCCTGAACCCACTGTTATGCCCACTTTCATGAACCGTTAATTCCTGTTAGGAAGCGCGATTGATATAAATAGATCTATTGGGGGTAACTCCCCCGTTCGGTTGGCCAGACGGGTCAATGCGAACGTATACCAAGTCGGACTACGAGTGTATTGGGTTATGGGCCCTCACTATTATTATATGTGCTACATTGTGGCATACTAAACTGTTTAGCTTCGGTTGCATGAACTTAGTGCTAGCGCGATAGACTATTTTTGTATGACATTATATGCGTTGTAATGTTCGTACACAAAACTATTGGTCCACATTACTTTACTGATAAACCTATAGACTCACCAGCTTTTTGCTGACTTTTAGCATGTTTTACTCAGGTGTTTGAGCTGCTTATTTTCGACAAGGCATGGCAAGGCGATGGTCATAATCTACTTACCTAAGTGTTTTTACACAACATTATGACTTGTTTTTATGGGACCATTTGACGTTGGGCTTATCTTTTTACTTTAAAACTTGATGTAAACTTGAATGAATTTTAATGAAAAGTATTTGTAACGGAGTATGTATTCCATTGTTTATTATCTTGTGTTGTGATCTCCAATTTAGTAGCACCCCATGACCCGAATGCTTCCGCTGTACCGATTTTGGGGGTGTTACATTTAAACCCGAATTCGTGATTATTTGATCAATTATTGCCATAAATCGTTTTTTTGTCATTTTAGGTACTTTTGAGGAGAAATCTGGAAAAGAAAGCATTTTGGACGTTTTTAGAGCATAAAAGTGAAGAAAACAGCAAAGTCTCAAATTCCTTGCTGGGAACAGTACCAGATGACGTCAAGGCTTAAAACATGACGGCGTCAAGAGTGGCAAAAGAGGTGGAAGTGAAAATTACAACGTGACGGCCCAGAGTATTTTCAGTGTTAATGACCTGACGGCGTCACCAAGGCCGTCAGGATTGGTTTACACATGACGGCCCAGAGTATATTTCTACATGAAGGCGTCAAGACTAGATCTAGGCAATACAAATTTTAACTTGGCGTCGAGTTGACGACGTTAGAAGCTAATACATGACGCTGTCAGGATGCTTTATCTATATATATTTTTCCAATTTTTCATTGTAAAGTGTGGAACAAAGTGTGGAGTATTAGAAACACAAACCCTAGGTCGAATTTTCTGCTTATTTTAGGGGTTTCAAACATTTCTTTCTTCCATGTTTGAATAAAGATAAGTTTTCCAATAATCATTCAATATGTCTATGTATTGTTTGATTCTATCTTATGCTTGTCTTTCTTTTAACATGTTAGGCTAGGTTTTCATTGTGTTTGCCTAGATGTAGTGAAACCTAGATGTTGATTATTGGTTGATTGTTTGTTTATAATTGTTACGGATGATTGTATTCGATGTTACGCTTAAGAAAACTGGCAGACTTCCATTGGCAACTTGCTTGAACGTCTTAAGAAATATGATCGGAGGTGTACTACGATTTTTGGTTGTATTTAATGCATAAGTGAATTCTAATGATCACATGTTAGGAGCTTTTAGTCGGCTCGACATAAGAGTGAAGTAGGATCTTATAGAATTAGGGAATATTGTACACGGCCCTACGACTAGTATTAAGGAATATAACCCGTCATCCATGCAATTGTAACAAGCTAATCAACCGGTAAAAGATATCTATGGAGTAATGAAGTCTAAGTAAACACATCTTTTCTCATTATTGTTTCCACCACATTAGCACATTAGTTAATTTTCATTTCTTTTATTTTATTTTGATTGCATCTTTAGTTAATTGGGTTAGTTGGCTAGCAACTAATTCCGCCCACTCCTTCAAAAATCCGAGATTTTACTTGCTTTAATAAAATATAAAAAAATACAAAAAGAATCATCTCTCACCTCTAGACCCCTAGTTTAGTAGGCTTTCTAATCCTAGCGACACTATTCCTGAGTTGAACGATCAATCCCCCCGTACTTGTCACTATACTATACTACAACGATCAGGTACACTGCCTGGCGGGGATTGCAAGCTTCTAAAGATCCCTTGAGAGGTAAAACCTATTGCGAGGGCGCAATCCCGCGTATCAAATTCACTTCGTTTTTTTATTTTTATTATCTTGTTTATATTATAAAACTTGTGATACGAAAAGTGTGGAATAATAAATATAAAGTTTAACCAGTTAAAAGTATTAAACTGACAAAAAATACGTAACAAAAACTGATATAAAACTATGTTATACTGTAAACAAAGAAACAATTATATATATATATATATATATATATATATATATATATATATATATATATATATATATATATATATATATATATATATATATATATATATATATATATTCTCATAGGCCAGGAGAGGTACTAATCCCTCGTGTGATATGTCACTTCAACCTACAAGCTTGTAACGTTCGGAAACCACTAGCTTCCTCTCTAGTGAGTTTATTCATTTGTTATCCACACACGCATTGTGTGCTTGAAGAATAAACACGAGCAAAATGAAAGTTAAAGAATATTTCATATTCAATAAATAATTAAGGAGATAGTTTGGCTATAATCTTTTACCAAAATGCATAAGAAAATGAATTAAGTACTCACAAAAAATAGTCAAGACTCACGACCCGCAAAAAAACTCAAGAACCTACAATTTGTATCTCGATAATTAACACCATAGCTTTTTTAAATGTCAACGTCAATATCCTAGGACGGTTTAATTGTCACGTAGTGCACGTGTACAATAATGATGAAAAAGACTATTCATTAAAGTTTGTTTTATAGTATAGTGAGAAAACGATGGTTCTAAAAGTCACGTCATGACGGCTTTAAGGCGCCGCTAAGACAAGATACGTGATCTCATATATATATATATATATATATATATATATATATATATATATATATATATATATATATATATATATAGTTGAGATCAAATAGGAAGAATAATTAAAATAGGAATAATAAGAAGTAACCACAACCACACATTTCAGATGCACCTACAAAAGTGAAGGCATCTTTCTTCAAATTTTCCCTCCTAATTTAAAATGTGTGACTAGAATTACTTCTTACCATTCTTATTTTAATTATTCTTCTTACTTGATCCCTTCCATATATATACTTCCACACACACACACACACACACACACACATATATATATATATATATATATATATATATATATATATATATATATATATATATATATATATATATATATATATATATATATATATATATTTGATTGTAATTTGCTTATTTGAGAGTTATCAAAAAGATATTGCAGAACTATTTGTCACAAATGAATTACCAATTTACTACATTGAGAATCCTTAAGAATAATTTGCTTATTACATCAAGTAGGGGTGTAATCGAGCCGAGCCACACCCGAGCTCAAAAAGGCTTGAGCTCGGATCAAAAAATAAAAGGCTGGCTCGAGCTCGAGCTCGATTGCTCGTCAAACTTTAACCATCAAAGCTTGAGCTCGACTCGAGTAGGATCCGAGCAAAGCTCGAGCTTAAAAAAACATTAACATACCAACATTCGCAATGCGTTTCTTACTTCCCCTGCCACTAAGCCTTCCCCTCTTCTTTTGTGGTATCGGTGTACTCGGATCAGTCTATGCAACCGAAGACACGGGGTATTGGACCATATTTTCTAGGCCTCCCTCTTATTTTCTTTACAACAACCTCATTCCCGCTTCTACTTCCACTTCCAGAAGTAGTAATAAAAAGTGCACCACTGCCACCACAATCCATGTTAAAACACTTTGTTTGTGCAGTCTAATCAAGCAATTAGGATTTTTGTTTGTGTGTATTAGAGACGAATGATCATTATGTGTTCGTGTTTTTAAGTTTCTGTCAATTGTTAGGTGAAGACAAAAGAGACGAAATGTGATCACTTATACCAGACAAGAACTTAAAACACAAACACATAGTGATCATTCGTCTCTAACACACACAAACATGAAACGTAATTGCTTTATTAGACTACACAAACCCTTAAGTCTTTTAACATGGATTGTGGTGGTAGTGGTGCGCTTTATATTCCTACCCTTAGAAGTGGAAGTGGAAGCGAGAATGAGGTTGTTGTAAAAAAAAGGGTGGGGGGGAGGGGGGGGGGGGCGCCTTAGAAAATACGATCCAATACCTGTGTCTTCGATTGCATCGCCTGATTCGAGTACACCGACCCCACAAAATAAGAGGGGAAGGCCTAGTGGCAATAGAAGGAAGTAATGCATTGCGGATGTTGGTATGTTAATGTTTTTTTAGTTGCGTTATGTCTTTTAGATAGGCTTAATGATGTAGTTATATGATATCAATAACTTTTATTATCCAAACTTGTTAAATAGTTAATGCTTTGGCTTAGTTTGATATTGGTAATTGTAGCATGTTGTACTGATGTGTTTTTTTATGCATTATGATTTTGGGAAGGTGTTACTTTATTATCTTTGATTTGGTTTTTTTATAAAGTATGTGTTCTTGAGCAAACATGAACACCCATAATTGAATAGACATAATTGAATAGACAGTGATGCAATTTTGAAAGGCCAGGCACAAATATGGCGATACATATACGGTCATATATACCCTCACCGTGAGGTACGTACCTACCCAGTGTACCCATATCTATACTTATATTATAATGCATGGATAATCAAAGTCTAACTTCAAATCAAAAATTAAGATAAGGAGCTCTAATCATGAGGTGACATGTGTCACTTTCAACTAACTCCAAGCCTAACTCCTAACCAAATATTAAGATAAGGAGCTCCAATCATAAAGTGACATGTGTCACTTGCCAACTTAAAATTCACATTTATTTTCAAATTGAAATATCTTTTTATATATTTATTTTTATAATGATCTAATTTCACCATATTTTCTAAAATTTTGTGCTCTTTAATAAAACATCCATTTTGATATATTTTTATAAGTTTTTAGTTTTTACATTTTTAGTGGGTTTATTTTATTTTTATTTAAATTTTTACGACTTTAACTTTTATTTCAACAAATACAATCTTGATTCGTCAAAATCATATACTTTTGGGGTAGTGTTTGACGGGTAAGAGATTGCGAGAGTTTTTGTATATGCGGGAATAATGATGTCACAGGAAAGCTACAGAAACCAAGCAAACATATACAATTAACGTATATACATTCGGAGTATTATGAAACAAATTCACTAAGCGGGTAAGGAATTTCGGGGATAGTTGGGCTAGAAATTCATTTAATATTTTTATAATATAACTATATTTATCGCCGCAGCTGTGCGCGGGTATCCAACTAGTGCTTATAAATATATACAAATGCATGCAAATGAATATCAAAACACAACATATTCGAACTAAAAACACCCATAATTGTGTCAGTTCATCATGGATCCTCTCTTCATCTCCATTGCACTACTCGTTGCTTCTTTTCTTATATCCACCTTACATAGACACAAGTTTTCGAACCTTCCGCCGACCATCTTCCCAGACATTCCGATAATCGGACATCTATACCTCTTGAAAAAACCTCTCTTCAAAACACTTGCCAAAGTCTCAGCCAAACACGGTCCAATAGTTTTTCTTCACTTTGGATCCCGAAATGTCCTCTTGGTGTCCTCTCCCTCCGCAGCCGAAGAAATCTTCACAAAGAATGACGTTATATTCGCTAACCGTCCTCGTTGGCTCCAGGGCGAAGCTTCATAGGGGCCGGGGGCGCCCGACCCCCCGAAATTTTTTTTGCGATGTAGGGGGTATATAGTTTTCGTGTAGAAAAATTTCGGTATATTCGGTTTCGACCCCCCAAAAATTTCGGTATACCTGAAATATAGCCTTAGGAAAAAAAAAATTTAGATCCCGACCCCTCACTTACAAAATCCAAGCTTCGCCACTGGTTGGCTCTATGGCAAGATATTTGGATGCAACTACAGCCACCTTGCTTGGGCGCCATATGGTGACCATTGGCGCAACCTTAGACGTCTTGCCACTATGGAGATTTTGTCCACTCAACGCCTTAACGAGTTTCATAACATACGTGCTGATGAAGGCAAACTCACGATAGAGAAGCTCTTCTACGAATGTTCCTCACCAGTGAACCTACATGCAATATTTAACGAGGTTACGTTAAACGTAATGATGAGAATGATCTCTGGAAAAAGGTATTTTGGTGGTGTTTTGGAGGATGAAGGAAAAGAGTTTTATGGGATAGTAAAGGAGATGTTTTTGATTGGAGGTCTTTCAAATTTAGAGGATCATTTGCCTTTTTTAAGATGGTTAGGTTTTAATGGAGTCGAAAAGAAGATGATTGCTTTGCAAAAAAAGCGAGAAACATTCTTTCAAGGCTTAATTGTGGAACTTAGAAAAGAAACCAACAATAAGAAGGGAAACACCATGATTGAAATGTTATTTAAACTACAAGAAACTGATCCAGAATACTACACTGACCAACTCATTAGAAGCTTTGTATTGGTGTGTAACAACCCATCCTACGTCGGTAGGATTTAAGACATTTGAGCCCCTTATAAGCTTGGAGTGGTGGGCTTTTAGTATCCTTCCACTATTGTTTTTATAAGTTGAATCTCGGAAGGATCCTAGGTAGTCCATTGCTTTCGGCTTTGAAGGGGCGTTACAAATTAAGATCAAATCCAATTTATTTATTTCTCCGGAAAAATTATATATATGTGTTTTCAATTGGCTAGACCTTTGTACTAATTATATGTGTGTTCATGTTGATGATTAGAACCTATTAGCAGCTGGTACCGATACTTCTGCTACAACTATGGAATGGGCCTTTTCGCTATTGCTCAACCATCCACATGTTTTAAACAAGGCACAGAAAGAAATCGACAATCACGTGGGAAAGGACCGTCTTCTTGATGAATCAGACTTGGCTAGCTTACCTTATCTCTGTTGTATTGTGAACGAGACTTTGCGAATGTACCCTCCAGCCCCACTACTACTACCTCATGAGTCATCGAAAGATTGTGTCATCGGAGGATATCACATTCCAGGTGGTACCATGCTACTCGTCAATCAATGGGTCATTCATCATGACCCTAACTTGTGGACTGACCCTGAAACGTTTAATCCTGAAAGGTTCCAAGGGACAGAAGGCACAAGACAAGGCTTTAAGTTCCAACCATTTGGTTCGGGAAGGAGGACATGTCCTGGTGAAGGAATGGGGTTGCGTATGGTTGGATTGACATTGGGTTTGCTTATACAGTGTTTTGATTGGGAACGAATTAGTGAAGAGTTGGTTGATATGAGCATCGGTCATGGGCTCACCTTGCCAAAGGCTCAACCTTTGAATGGCAAGTGCACACCACGCTCCATGACGCACAATTTATTGTCTCAAGTTGGCTAGAGTTGGATCATGAGATTCATCTTCTCAGGTTATTATGTCATTAGGCTAAGCAAGTTTGGTTTGGCATGCATAAGCTAGCAAATCTAAAATAAGTGAACCACTTTCAGATTGTTGTTCACATATAACTTGTATTAACAAATAGTAGTACTTTATGTGTGTATTTATATTTGCTGTCCAAAATGTAAACATGCTTTATTATGCATTCCTAGCTATGTCAATGCACCTTGTCAATAACAAAGCTGCTAGTAGTTGATGCTTAATCAAAGCTAGCTAGTTAGTTACAATCTGGCTAAATAAATGAGCAAGACTTGTGTTAAGATAATTGTTATAAACTTGCAATACTGGCAGAGCGTACAGCATAGAATCCAAGAGACATGTCGTAAATATATATCGTAGTGTGTAATGCGGACACCAAAATGAGCAATACCATAATGATAATACCTCTTTCATCAACAACATCAAGAGAACAATGTACAATATAATGAAGCTCATATTGGATTGACCCACCAACAGTTTTTAGTTAATGATACATACGATATGTTTTTAGCTCTTTAATTTGTTTGATTGTACATTGTCAAAACCATGTTTCTTGCATAGTAGACATTTAATTTGAGACCGAAAGAGTAGTAATTTACCCGTATCATTGGAAAATGGATACAAAAACATGACGGCGTTGAGTTGATTCATAAGCATTTCTTTGGAGGTGATAGCATAAATATTGTATGTCGAAACTGATAGTTTAAGCTAATTATAAGTATCATTAATGATTTCGATATAGCATGTTAGATGTTTATTGTGTATATATACTGATCAGTGATTTAGAACGTGTAGCTGATTAAATCTTATAATATCCAGAAATCTGGAGTGACTTAAAGTTGAGGGATTCATATTCTTTGTGAAGGTACTGATAGAATCGTATTTTGATCCTTACATCTCAGATGTTGAACTTGTAACGTTTTTTTATCGTTGTATAGGATAAAATGATAAATACATAATGATTGATATTGCTTAAAATGCATGCAACAATTGGCGTGATATTGTAATAATGTGAACTAATTTTTGCTATGGATTACTTATTTTATGTGTTGATTAATGAGTAATGCCATGTGTTGTCGTTAGTTTTTGGAAGGTAGATTTGTCACAAACTTACCATATACCTTTGTGGCCTGGTAAACTGATAGATAGAGTTATGAACATTGGCGATTTCAAATTATATAATGATTATGTGTATAAAGGTTAAATGATCAATGATTGTTAAGATGCAGCATATGACTAGATGAGGTATTGATTATATATATGTGAACTCGCTAATGGAATTAGATCTGTTTATAAGAGCATCCATAATGGTAAAACCAACAAAAGCTTTTTACTATTCTAAAAAGCTTTTAGAAGAAGTTTTTATGCATTAAATGCTTCAAGTCATTAAAGACTTGAACCATTGTGAATGCTCTAAGGTTTGGGACCAACACATCTTTATGGCTGTGTTTGGTTTAGTCAAAGTACAAGGGTCATCGCAATTTTAGGTCACGTGTGATGTGCGATTCAATGTCAAACTCGACACAATAATTTACTTTCTTTCTCTTTTGTCCCAAAAAACTACAAATATATTGTAGATCATAAGACACATTTGAGGCTACAATTAAAGGTTGCAAGTTGCCAATCTGAATGCAAAATCGAGATTGATATAACTAAACCTTTTCTTTTGTTTAAAGTGAGACATTTTTATGTGTTTAATTGATAGTCATCGTTACGATTGTTTGGCAATGAGTTTAATAATGTGTTGAATAATAATGTGACATTGACAAAAAGTTGGTAGGTTTGGTGACTATTATATCCCGTCTAAGACATAAATCCACAAACGCAAGCCAATTGCATTAAATGAAGACTCGTTTCGGGTCGGCTTTATCATTTTGTCTTATTTGGTGATGATGTCTTCACGATGGAAGCGTTAGCATGGATGGAACTTAGAAGGGACCGATTGAGGTTGTTGTCCCTCCAAAATTTTTAACCCTTATGTATATTTTATACTTTTTTATATATGGTTTTAGTTATTTTATTACAAAAATTTCAACGTAGTGTCTATCGGCTCTTTTAAAATAAATATTTTTTAAGCTGACCCTCACAAACAACGTTTAAGGTCCGTCCCTGATGGTAAACTCATACATAATATAATGAAGGCCGTGAGTGGAGGTGCACAAGGCTAGCCCAGGCCGAAAAAAAAACCGGGCTTTATAGTTCAAAAAATTTTGTGGCCTAAAAAGCACAGGCCCTAAAATAAATATTAGGCCTATTTCGGCCCAAATGGTCCAGACTGGGCTTAGCCCGGCCCAAGCCTGAGTTATTTCGGGCTTTTTTATATATTTTGTAATAATAATATAGTTATTATATATGAAAATATTTGATCAATATTTGTAAATACATTACTAAAAAATAACAAAACAAAGTTAAAGATTATAAAAAGCTAAAAAATAACAAAACAAAGTTAAAGATTATAAAAAAGTACATTAGTTGCACAATAAAAGCTTTCTAACAACAAAATCCCAGGCTTTCGAACCTTTTTGGCGAGCTTTTTTGGGCTTTTTAGCGGGCTTTTCAAAAGCCCGAGCTTTTGACGGGCTTTTTTGAGCTTTGGGTTTAGCCCGGGCCTGATCGGGCTTTGGTGAAAAATTTAATAACCATTTAAACCTGTTGGGCCAGATTGGGCTTCAAGCCGAGCTTTTTCATGCTTTTTCGAGCCGAGCCTATGCCCAGACTTGTGCATGTCTAGCCGTGAGTACAAAGAATCCTTACCGTCCTTTTGATTATGATATTACGTGATTAACTCTCGATGCTTCGACGTGGACCGAAAGGGCCGTCTAGTGTTTTCCGGTGGCCTCCTAGGCAATAACAACAAAAAAACTCTATTACACTTGTAAAGTAAAAAGCATTTGCATATAAATTTGAATTATCTATACTATATATAATAGACAAATGACTCTCTCTCCAAAAAATTCAAATGTACAAAAAATTATGCAATGTTTACAACACTTTAAAGCAAGGATTTTTCAGAATTATAACAAGCAAAACATTGTGTACAATGAAAACAAGCATAACTCGAAATTCAGACCAAAATCTTATAATTATACATTAAATAGCATTTAAAACACCTCTGGACCTATTATTACAATTACTAAAACATAATGTACAACCCTCCATAATCAACTTTACTTTTCATCTTCATATAACAAATTATGTAATCAAAAGAAATTAACAATAAATCCTTCAAATTTTCCCAAACCTTCCAGTAAATCGTAACTACAAACCACAAGCCTAACAAAGACAAAAACATACTACCCTCACCATAACCATTCACCAACTTAATCCGACTCCACCACCATCGAAGTATTCATAACCACATGTCATAGTCATATATATAAGAAAAAAAGCAAAAAGTCAATCGAAGTCAAAAAGTATTCATAACCACATGCCTACTACATCTTAACCCATGTAAAACAAAAACAAGAACAAGAAAAGAAAAGGCAAAGAAGAAGAACAACTCATCTCAGTGTTTATCTTTCGTATTTCATAACAGATTGTAAGACCTCTGAAGATCTTAACGCCTCGAAAGCAAACTCATCATCGATCTATAAACGAAAAACAACAACCCTTACCCGAGACCTTGTTAAAAGATCTTGAAGCCGAGACTTTGTTGGAAATGTTGGAAATGTTTGATGGTCCGATTTTTTACTTTTTAATTTTTTTTTCAAATTGTGTAACGTTAAAAGATCTTGAACCCGAGTGTATTCTTGATTGTTTCGACTGAAATTAGAGAAGACAAAAAGGTGTTTGTCGTTAGATTTAAGATAAGAAGTACAAGGGTGAATTTGTGTTTATGACTGCCGCATATTTTGTTTGAAAGAAAAGCTTGGCTGAGATGTGGTAGGCGTGAAATTAGGGTAGAACAAGTGAGAAGCTTTAGGGTATAATGATTTTATCTATGCTAATTTTTAACTTGGGCCTCTATCCGAATTTTTAGGCTCTTACCAATGACATTTGGATGATTAATTTGGGTTGTGAATTTCTTTTGATAACTTGGGCCTCTATCTAAAATTTTGTGTTGTGAAAGGGTATAAGAATTTGATCGGAAAGTGGACTACAATCGAAACGAGAGGTCACGAAGTTTAACTCGCTTGTCAAACAAACTGCGAGGCTTAGCGGCGAAAATGATGAAGATTTAATGACTCGGGTTCACATTTTGTATAAAGATGTACTTTTTTTTTATTGTATTTTTCACAAATATGTTTCATGAAATAAATTGAACAAAATTGTTAAATTCTTATATCAAATACGTATATAAAGTTGTATAAGTGTAACAAGAGGCACATATAATCAAAATAAGAAACAATGGTCGAGTATAATACTATCCGCATTTGTCACGAAAAACATGTAATCAACAAATATTAGTCGCCGCAAATTTTAAAATATATTATTTATCGAAAATTTTTATTTCAGGGTACCCGCCGCTGCAACGCGCTGGTGCCCTGCTAGTATGACTTATATATGTTTAATATTATACATATTCATATGCAAAATTAATAAAAATGAAGCCCTTTTTAAGTAGAGGCTCTGTTTGATGGCACCTGTTGCACACCCTTTCGAAACCAATTGACCGATCGAAATGGCCACTGTACAAAAATAGATTTTCTTAGGTGATTATTGATTACTACTACTTTGATACATATTGATACTTTTAGGATAAAGAATAAAAACATAGAATTATCTTAATATAAACAAATGGTTCTTACTGCCTTTTGACTTGGCATGTGAATTTGTTCAAGAAAACACTTTTACGATGTGAAAACACATCATAAAACAGAGCCATTCACCATCAGACACGTATCTACTTTACTCCATTCTTGTGAAAGTATTTTGTCGTTTAATACAACCTTGAAAGCAAGATGTCAGTCATGTAAAGTCATAGTCATCTATATTGACCATGTGTATGTTACCTTTTCAACAATAAAATAATAAATCCTCAGCTAGTTAAAGCAAAATGTTGCTAGACGTCTGTATGTATTAAACGAATCTTTGTTCATTGTAAAATGAATCCTCAAAGTTCATAGTTTTAACTGGAAGATCCTCCAAATAACTTTTCAAAACAAACTTACGTCATCACTTCAAAATTGTTTGCATTTATCATAAAGCTTAACCAATTGAGTTAACATGCTGCAATTGAAGTCAAACATGCAACAAGCTGCGCCGTCAGTCTTTTTTGAATTGAAAATCTAATTCGCTGAAAAACTACATTTATGGATCTAGGGGTCATCACATTAGAGTGCATGACCCGTTGAACTCTGTTGAGGAAGACTACAGTATCAGGTGCTAGAAAACCAAAAGTGTCAAAAGCGAAAGGTATAAACTCGTGTTGATTGTCAATGCACGTTTTTTCATGCTTGGTCACTTTGCATAAGTCAGCTTTAGGATCAGCCTCCCCTGCAGTAAAATCTCCACTCCTCAATCCCACGAGAGATAATATTTTATCAGTGTAGTTAGTATTTATTTTTAAAGCTCTATGCATTTTAAAATGAACATTTGTGTTTATTCTTAAAGTTGTATGCATTTTCAAAATGAACATTTATTTATTTTTTTGAACGGCGGGTTAGTTTGTTAGTTGTTGGCTCGAGTTAGTGTCGCATCCTCGGGCAGAGATACCAACCGCGAGTCTCTCATTAAGGTAAGGGATAACCCACTCCTATTCCCGATTCGCCTAAGGGGAAAATCCCAAATTCTAGTCCCTTGCGGGATTCGAACCTGGGCAACAACCCCTCCCAAGCTCCAAGGTGAAGCCCGGTGGCCAACTGCTCTAGAGCAATCAACATTTATGGGAGTAATAGCTTTGTCAAACACTCTCGATCTTACTTAATTGAGAGATTAAAAAATCAACAACAATACCCAACCTTGCAAGATCCGGGTATTGCGGATATAATATATCGACAACCATATCCCACCCGAGACCAAGAGTAGGAAGACTGCTTTTATATAGACCAGCATATAATAAAATGCATTTATCTGAAAAAGACGACCTATTTGAGCACTCGCGTAGAGAGACACCGAGGCCTATATGATTGATCAATGCAAAATAGCGCCTAATGAACAATATCCTAATCGAGTAATCGGGTTTAGTCACACAAGCGATTCCATTTTCTAAACCACAACTGCAGGTCCACTAACTAATCACTACTTAAAACAAACAAATTAAACTCCCAATCCACATGTAACTCCCATAAGTAAACAAAGAAACTAAGATGAAAGAAAACCGTTTACAGCTAACTCATTCATATCTCTCAATCAAACACAAAATAAAGCTAAGAAAAGCAAATAAAACTAGAAAAACACACACACAATTACTTAGATTTAGTTGCTACGATTGCTCCTGAATGAACCCAATGCCTTGACGGCTGCAGCTCTCAAAATATATTGGTGATATGCTGCTGCTGCCATCGCTCCAACAAATGGTCCGACCCAAAAGATCCACTGCATTCACAACCCAAAACACACAATCAAGTTACACTATTTGGTGATTTCTCGCGTCAATCGTATGTACCGCACACGTATGAATTTAAACCTATGTATAACTAGCGAGAAACACCAATACCGCAGGTATAAAAGTTCCGCGGCCAGACTTAAAAATTCATTGCAACGTACAACAACATTTTCATGGTTACAGTACAAATCATCATTGTATAGTGCAAGTAATGAATAAATGCAGAGCATGGGACTAGCTACAATAAATTTTCCATCCATTTCATATAGACAAAGTCACAAAACGCAACAATATTTTCGTGATTTTTAAGAATGGACCCAGTTCATTAAAAGTTGTACATGGCACTTGGTTTATTATTTTAGGCTTAAAAGAAAAAGACAACTCAAAAGAAGTTGTTTGTTTGAGGAAAGGAATCCTATACAAACAACATTATCCTATACAAACAACATTATCATGACTTGTAACCGATTACCAATGTATTAAAAGGTGCACATTGCATTTACCATTGTCATTTTAAGCTTAAAGTAAAAAAAGACTCATCTCAAAAGAAGTTGGGTTGGTTAGTTTAAGAAAAAGAAAACAACAATATTATCACGAGTTGGGTTAATCAGGTTCGAGTATTTTTGACACTCCTGATCACGACTCGTAGAGTTGTGCCCAGTGTATTAGAGGTTGTATATTGCACTTACATTGTTACGGTGTTTAGATTATCTGAAACCAAAAAGCCGACAAACCGTATCGATTGTTTAGGTTTACTAAACCGGCTTTTTTTACGGTCTGCTTGACCGAACCGGTATTATTTTAGGCTTTCGGTTTTCAGTTTCGGTTTTGGTTTACAATATTAAAGATGGATGGTTAATCGAAAAAAAATAAGCCCAATTATCAAATGCGAAATCAATAAACATCATATCATGCATAATTGCAAATGGTCAAAGCTTGAAATCCAAAGCAATGTGCAACACTGTAGCACATTCTACAACATTTAATGAACAAGGCACAAGTCATGGCTGGAGTATACTTACATGGTCATCCCAAACTTTTTCATTGTTGTAGATAACAGCGGACCCAAGGCTCCTGGCGGGGTTGATCCCGGTTCCAGTAATGGGTATTGTCGCCAAGTGAACCATGAACACAGCAAACCCAATGGGCAATGGAGCCAAAACCTACAATTGAAAGCGTCAAACAAACTACAAGAAAGTAAAAGATCACGAGAGGCGGCAATACCGACCGAATTCTGAATGGCTACAAAATCCATTGTTACTAAAGTTTATTCTATAATGCACATGTAATGTATTTACTTTCATAGAACACATGTCTATCTTAGAATCAGCCCGAAACTCCGTTATTACATGAAAAGAAGAAGAGAGAAACAACGAGAGAAATTTCTTGAAGTTTCAGTTTTACTCTCCTTGTGCCTCCTCTTGAACTTTTCACGCAATACCAGAGTTCCTGGGCAGAATTAAGTTCTGCATATGAACTGAAATGATACATCATTTCTCCTCTTTTATACTAGTAATTAAATGATACATTCACGTAACCCACAGTCTCACATATTTAACTTATACTCCCACCAAAAAAATGACGATGAATGCCTGAAAACTCAAAAGAGAGTTAAGGAGAGAAAGTGACTTCTTTACTCTCCTCGAGTCTCCTTCCCGGTTTTCATTCTGATCATCAAATTTTTACATGTAGATCAACTCGTAATAAGTGATGAACCACAGACAGTGTACATAAACCAAAGATAAAAGTAACACGTACAGGAACGTGAGAGTCACGCGCATTCCTCTTTGGGTCAGTAGCAGAGAAAACTGTATAGACAAGAACAAAGGTCCCAATAATCTCAGCACCAAGTGCAGTACCCTTGTTGAAGCCTGGTGCAACCAAGTTTGCTCCACCACCCTCTCTATTGAAGGGTGTTTTCATGAAAGCTTTGACCAAACCCACACCACAAATCGCACCCAAACACTGAGCCACCATGTATGCTACTGCCCTTATTAGCGACACTTTTCTTGCTAAAAACAACCCAAATGTCACTGCAGGGTTTATGTGACCACCTATTACAAATAAATTCGTTAGTCTTTTACTATAGTAACATATAAAAAATGTCCAAAATCGCAAGTGTTAGGTCTCTTGAGTTTATTTTTTACTCTCTAAAAGTTGTTAATAGTAACAAATTATGCAATAATGTCATGACTATGTTTGTACTATATCTTTTTAACTGCAATATTTTGAGTACTATGATAACAAAAGATTTTTATTGATATCATTTATCAAGGTCGGCAAGTTAACAAGTCCATAAAACGTGAAAGGAGAACTTGCAAACTTGTAACACATATAAAAGTGTTAAGAAAAAAAGATGATAAAGATTGATTGCTTAAAATAGCAAACTCTTTTTTAGTAGAAATTTTTATACAACACTTCAGCAATACAAACAGTTTTAGGCTTTTAGCACAATTGCTCTAGAAAAAGGCAAGTAATCTGTAATTCTAAACAATTTACTAATGTTACATGAGTAAATATTGTAACACATGAAAATACTCAAATTATATATAGCCAACTTTCTTAAGAGTTGATATAATTTATCCACAAATATAGATATTTACTCAATTCAAAGTGCAAAATCTAGGAGTAATTCAAAGTGCAAAATCATCCCTGCTTTTAAATAATTCTTAACATATCACAAATATTACCAGAAATAGCAATAGACTTTTCTTCTTTACCAATTAGTAGCACTTTATAAAGTAAAAGACTAATTATAGAGTAATTTTTTACTCTAAAAATTTCAAATAAGTTGCTATTATTAGTAAAACCTCGTAACACCTTCAAAAAGGCGGTTCTTGAAAGTACTATGTTTGATGTTTTTGTCCACACAAGTTAAAACAAATTAACTACTCCGTAAAACTTAATTTTACAACAACAAAGTACAAAATCTCCAAAACATAACATGTTACATGTTTTCTTAAGGTTATTTTTGTTACATACCGGAAATACCAGCAGTGCAATAAACAAGGACAAAGATCATGCCACCAAAAGCCCATGCAATACCAAGAACACCAACACCACCACATGGGTCACCAATTGTCTGATTCTTATACCCAATAACAGTTGCAACAGTTATATAAAGAAACAACATAGTAGCTATAAACTCAGCTATTAAAGCACGATAATATGACCAAAGCTTAAGCTCTCCCATGTCGAACATGGGAGCTGGTGGTGGGTCTACATAGTCTTTTCTCACCGGTTCTTCTCCAACTGCACTCACTTCTTTTGACATGTTTTGTGTTTGTTTCTCTCTCTAGGATTTTTTTTGTTGCGTCTTTTTTATCTTTCTAGGAGGACTTGGTATTTGAGTTTTGTTTTGTTTTGTTTTTGAAATGTTTGTGTGTGTTGGCTTTTTAAGAGTGGGGAGGGAAAGGTGTAGGGGTTAAGGATGAAGCTTGTGGATAACTGAAGGGTTTAGTTTGTAAGGTTTTGTAGATTGAGGTGTTTTGCAATAAACCTCAAAATATGGTACAAAGTACTACAAAATACAAAAATGCTATTTATATGTACATTTTTGTAATTTATTGTTTTTTTTATTATTTTAATTTTTAACTTCATACATTTTTGTAAATCAATAAAGTAATTTTGTTCAATCGCTAATATGGTCGTTCAGGAAAAAAGATATGCTTTTAACACTTACTGTTTTTAAATAACATAAGAAAAACAAACATACATTTTAGTTCAAACATCTTATCACGTCTAAATAATTTAGATTAAGAGACTGTTACTTAATAGGTATTTAAAAAAAAAAAAAAAACAAACACCATCTTGTTTTTATTATGTACAAATGACTAGACCTTTGGTTGATACAAGGTTAAAGCCAAGGACGGAGCTACATGAGGATCGAGAAGGGTCCCGACACCTTTAAGTCTAAGCTCGTTAGTGTATTTTTTTTCACGATTTCACGTATTAATTTTTTTTTTCATCTCCGCCCTTACATCCAATGTTTTTCAATATATATATATATATATATATATATATATATATATATATATATATATATATATATATATATAGGAGGGTTAATGTGAGATCTAACTTAAAGCTTTAAAAGTAAGACCCAATCTGGATCGTTGAATCGTTGTGTTTGTGTTGGATGAGATTAACATTAAATGATTGACATTATAGTAATTAAATAGAGTTTCAAGGGTAGTTTGGACAATTCAAAACCAAATGTGGTCAATCCTTTTTCAAAATTTTCGTCAATTTTTTTATACAAAATTCTGGTCAACATTTTTTATACATTTAACTATCACACAAACTAGGATATTAAATGTATCACCAAAACAAAACTAACAACAGCAGATTCTGGTGCACCGTAATCCGTGATTTTACCCAGATCCGATACATAAAATTTGACAAAATATATTTAATACATCAAGTATACAACTTCAAAACAATTGATACAACAAGTACACAACCTACCAAAACCAAACAGCAGCAGATTCTGGTACACCGAAATCCGTGTGTTTTACCTAGAATCAGATACATATAGAGATCTGTGTATCTAAAACCTATCGAAACCAAACAGATACATAAACACATATACAAATCAGATGGTACATCATGGTTAAATCCATGGTGGTCCGAATCCGGTATATTCCAGTACACCAGCTAAATCAGATGGGTATCACCGTATCACCTGCTATGTTCCAGTACACCTGCTACACAAAACCAACCTCGTGGTCGCCGAGCACAAATAATACCGATCTAAAAATCGGGATAATGAAGCCTTGCCGGAATATATGATAGTACTATGACATGCTTTGTTCGAGACCCACATACACCCCCAACAAAATAAATGACAGGTCTTACAAAATAAATGACGGTCAAGATCCAAACTGATACAGATGGCGGCGTTAGGTCACGGTTGGAATTGGCAGCGGCTAGTGTTTCGATCTACACACGGCGATGGTTGTGTTCGTTTATGACAGATTTTAAAACCTGTTAATACAAATATCGCCTAAAAACGTTATTTATATTTTATGATCTTCGTTAAAGTTTTGTTAATGACAAATGTAAACTTTAGCTTCTAAGTAAAACATAATCTTAGTTTTAAAGACTTGCATAAACTAGACTTTTGCTACATTTTACATTTCATAAAACACAACATCTTTTATTTTCTAAAAATAGAATTGTCACATCACATTTATGGCAAGTTTTGTCATTATACATTTATGAAAAGAAATGTGTTTGACTTACTTTGATGTTGCTTGCAAGTTTAGTGTTTGACTTGATATTATGTGATGTGACATTGTTTGGTTTGCAAGAGTAATGAGATGTGACCTTGTTTGGTTTGCAAGATTTATTGCAAAACCAACTGCAAGCCCGGCGGTACCCTGGAGGTACACGGGCGGAACCCTTTTGAGGGGTCCGCCTGATCCGCCGGACCTGCAGAAGGTTTGGCTATAAATATTGAGCCACAAGTTGAATTTTGGCTCATCACTTGACAATATATTTTACACACACATTCATTCTTTCATCTAACCTCTTAACATTTCATATGTGAAGTTTCTTTTTGTAGCAAAGAGATTCACGAGCTTACTAAAAGTAACAAGTATTCAACACAACGTTGCAAGACTTGTTAGCTTTGCATTGTGTAGACTTGTGTAGTTTACACTTCATTTGATTGTGTATTTTCAGTAGTGATCGGTTAGTATTTTAGTCCTCAAAATACAAAGAGTGTTGGGAGTTGTTGTACCCTAGTAAAAGAACTAACGGGAGTGGTTGTGCCCTTGTAAAAGAACTCGACATTTAGCTTTGTGTCGGTAAAAGTATAAGCGACGTGTAAGGTTTTCTCCGCCGGTGAAAGGAGCTTGTTGACTAGTGAAAGAAACTCTCGAGTTGGATACTCGGGGCGTGGACGTAGGGCAAGGAAAAAGAGTCCTTGTAGCCGAACCACGATAAATACTCGTGTTTTGGTTTGATCGTTTCTTTCATTTACTTGCATGTTATATATTGTGTTTGTGCATATATCTTTGATCAAACGGAAAGTTTCAAAGCTAACTTAACAAGTTAAAAAGATTTTAATCGGTAAACTATTCAACCCCCCTTCTAGTTTTCCACAATTGGCATCAAGAGCTACGTTACTCAAGCTTTTAAAATATATTGTGTTTTAAAACTTGAAACGATCCATGGATTTTGAAAATTACAAAGAAGGACAATCTATGCAAAGACCACCACTCTTTGAAGCAAATGGTTTTATATATTGGAAAAACCGTTTTGAAACTTACGTGAAATCTAAAGATATAGATTTGTGGTATATAATTATTGATGGTGATAACATAGTTACTAACATCAAAGATGATGATCAAAAGAAATTAATAGGTAAAAATAATGAAGCTAAAATGATGCTTTACAATGCTTTGCCTAAGAAAGAATATGAAAGAGTCTTTTTATGTAAAACCGCCAAAGATATTTGACAATCTTTAATTGTCACTCATCAAGGAAACTCACAAGTTAAAGATAACAAAATTGATCTTCTTGTTCAACAATATGAACAATTTGTTATTTCCGAAGATGAGATTATTGATAATGCTTTTGCTAGATTTAATACTATTATTACTTCACTTAAAGCACTTGACGAATCTTTTTGTAGTAAGAACTTTGTCAGGAAATTTCTTAGAGCACTCCATCCGAAGTGGAGAGCAAAAGTGACGGCAATTGAAGAATCCAAAGGTCTTTCAAGCATGTCACTTGATGAGCTAATTGGAAACCTCAAAGTTCACGAAATGGTAATGGAAAAAGATTCGGAACTAGTTAGAGGCAAGAAAGAAAAAGTTAAGTCCATTGCCTTGAAAGCTAGAGTCCAATCAAGTGATGATGAAGAATCTACTTCGGATAGTGACGATGAGGAATATGCTATGGCCGTTAGAGACTTCAAGAAGTTCTTTCGTAGAAGAGGAAAGTTTGTAAGGCAACCTAAAGATGACAAGAAAACTTTCCGAAAAGATCGTGATGATAGGAAAGGAAAGGTTGAAAGAAAGTGCTATAGGTGTGGAGACACAAGTCATCTTGTAGGAGAATGTCCAAAACCACCCAAGAGCAAACCGCAACAAGCTTTTGTGGGTGGTGCTTGGAGTGACTATGAAGGAGATGATGATGAGCCAAAGAATGATGATGTTGCTCTCATGGCTCACAACTCAAATGAGGTGTGCCTCAAAGTTTGTTTGGAACCGGATGAATGGATTAAAGATAGCGGTTGTTCAAGGCACATGACGGGTAACAAAAGCCTCTTCTCAACTTATCACAAATGTGATGGAGGTAACGTTACATTTGGTAGTAATGCTAAGAGCAAAATCATCGGAAAAGGTACAATCTCTCATGACTTCCTTTCTATAGATGATGTAGCTCATGTTAATAACTTAAGTTTTAATCTCCTTAACATTAGTCAACTTTGTCGTAATAAGTATAATGTCCTTTTTAGTGAAAAGGGTAGTAAAATACTTAAAGATGGTATAACCATAGCCAAAGGTGTTCTTAAGAACAACGTATATGTCATGAAGATGGATCCAACATCTAGAGACAAACTTTGTCTTACTTCATTAGATGAATCTTCAACTTTATGGCATAGACGTTTAGGACACGCTAACATGAGACTAATTCAAAACCTCTCCTCCAAAGATTTAGTTCGAAACCTACCTAAGTTGAAATATGACCAACACTTTTGTGATGCTTGCAAAGTCGGTAAACAAGTCCATAGTAGCCATAAGGCTAAAAACTTGGTTTCTACATCTAGGTGTCTAGAACTTTTACATATGTATTTATTTGGTCCGTCGGCTATACAAAGTTATGGAGGTAACTTCTACACTTTGGTCATAGTTGATGATTACTCAAGATATACTTGGACAAAATTTTTGAAAAGTAAAAATGAAGCTTTTGATAAATTTGAAATTCTAAGTAAGAAAATTCAAAATCAAGTAGGGTCTAATATTGTGTCTATTAGAACGGATCACGGTCGTGAATTTGATAATGAATTTCAATTTGGTAACTTTTGTGATAATAATGGAATAACTCATTACTTTTCGGCTCCACGTACTCCTCAATCTAATGGTGTAGTAGAACGTAAAAACCGGACATTGCAAGAGATGAGTAGAACAATGCTTAATGAACAAAACATTCCACAAAAGTTTTGGTGTAATGCCGTTGACACATCAACATACATTTTAAATCGAGTCTTAATTAGACCATTTTTGAATAAAACTCCTTATGAACTATATAAAGGTAAAAAGCCTACATTAGGATACTTTAGAATGTTTGGGAGTAAATGTTTCATTCTTAACACCAAGGATTATCTCACCAAATTTGACCCAAAGTCTTATGAAGGTGTATTTCTTGGATATTCACAAAATAGTAAAGCGTACATTGTTTTGAACAAAGAAACCTTAAGAGTCGAGGAAACGTAACATTTGACGAGAGTCCACCTCCCTCTAAGACATCACCTTTGGTAGATGATGACTTAGTTGAAAGCCAAGCAATAGAAAATCAAGAAATTTTAAGTGATGACAAAGAAGATGAACTATTTAACAAAGAACTTGTCAATGTCAAAGAATCTAAAAGTCATCCATTAGATGGTGTCATTGGCAACATTAACGAAAGAACACTAAGGTCAAAAGTTCAAAATGAAAGCAACTATTTTTGTTTCGTGTCAACCATTGAACCTAAAAATATTAATGAAGCCATTAAAGATGAGTCTTGGGTAATTGCAATGCAAGAAGAGTTAAACCAATTTGTTAGGAATGATGTATGGACATTAGTTCCTCAACCAAAGAGTCAAACTATAATTGGAACAAAATGGGTATTTCGAAATAAAATGGATGAAAATGGAATTGTGTCTAGAAACAAAGCTAGGCTAGTTGCACAAGGATATAACCAACAAGAAGGCATTGACTACGATGAAACTTTTGCTCCGGTTGCTAGGCTCGAGTCAATTAGAATCTTACTTGCATATGCATGTGCACACAATTTTAAACTCTTTCAAATGGATGTCAAAAGTGCATTTCTAAACGGAGTCATTAATGAAGAAGTGTATGTTGCTTAACCACCGGGCTTCATCGATTTTGAAAAACCAAATCATGTTTACAAACTTAAAAAGGCTCTTTACGGACTTAAGCAAGCTCCAAAAGCATGGTATGATCGACTTAAAACATTCCTAGTTGACCATAAGTATACCATGGGCTTAATTGATAATACTCTCGTCACTAAGAAGAAAAACTCACATATTATCATAGTCCAAATCTATGTTGATGACATTATATTCGGATCAAATTGTCAAGAATTATGTGTGGATTTCTCAAAAATCATGCATGACGAGTTTGAAATGAGTATGATGGGAGAACTCAACTTTTTCCTAGGACTCCAAATCAAACAACTAGAAGATGGTATCTTCTTTAACCAATCTAAATATATTAAGGACATGCTTAAGAAATTTGGACTAGAAGATTCGAAACCTATCAAAACTCCCATGTCCACGGAAACTAAACTTACCAAGGATGAGGAAAGTGAATCCGTAGATAGCACTAAATATAGAGGTATGATTGGTAGTCTACTTTACCTAATGGCTAGTAGACCCGACATTATGTTTAGTGTTTGTCTATGTGCTCGTTTTCAAGAAGATCCTAAAACTACCCATCTCGAAGCCGTTAAAAGGATTTTTAGGTATATTAAGGGCACTACACATTTAGGTTTATGGTATCCCAAAGGAACGGGAATAGACACCATAGTGTATGCCGACTCGGATCATGCCGGTGACTATGTCGATAGAAAAAGCACAAGTGGTATTTGTACTTTTGTTGGACATTGTCTCACCTCATGGTTCTCTAAGAAGCAAACGGCTCTTGCTATCTCAACAACGGAAGCCGAGTACGTTTCGGCCGGAAAAGCATGTCAACAAGCTCTTTGGATGAAGCAAGCTCTTGTCGACTACGGAATTCTACTCAACGACATCACAATTCTTTGTGACAACAAAGGTGCCATTGATCTTAGCAAAAACCCGGTTCAACATGCTCATACCAAACATATTGAAATCCGTCATCATTTCCTTCGTGACAACGTTCAAAAAGGAAATATCTCAATTGAGAAAGTTTCTTCCGAAGACAACATAGCCGACATTCTCACAAAACCTCTTAAACGTGAACCTTTTAATCTTCTTAGGCTAGGCTTAGGACTCATGGAACCTACATTGTAGTTCTGGACATTAGACAAAAATCACAAAAATCAAAACAAATCCAAAACCATTTTTCTCAGCAGGGTCGGCGGAACCCTCAGCCATAACGGACGGAACCCAACTCAGGGTTCCGCCGTATCCGTCGACCTGCAGAATCATTTTCTTTGTTTATATTAAACCAAACACCCATTATCTCATACCACCACTTCAAGGCTGCTACTATTCACTTTACCACTCATCTACACCTACGAATTCTTGGTCCTCCATTCATTTACATTGCAACTTAATCATCATTGTAAGTATTCTAAACATGATTACAATCCTGATCTGAGTCTAGGAATTCTATTTCTTGCACAAAAACAAAAACTTGGGGTTATTCATTAACTTGAAAAACTCATGCATTAGATTAGGTGTTTAATAAAACTAATCATGTTTCCCATAGTTAGGAATTGCATATTTAATTAGTATAAACATGTTTGCTAAAACACCCCATGTCAAATCCTTCCAAAAATTTCTCACAAGCAAGACAAATATTTTTTCGTCTCACATTGAGAATACAAAATCAAAACGTTATGTTTAAAACATCACTTGCATAATGTCTCTTGAATGCTAAAGGGAATACATAACCAATATGTATTTTCGAGTACATTCAAACGAAGCTACATTGAACTTGGAGCGTTTGGGTTATCTTTTGTTTTATAACAAAACTTGCATAAAACGATTTTGAAGCATCAAAATGAGTCAAGATAACCACACCTCCACGTTGTTTTCATATAGGCACACACTAGAACATCCATATTATAATAGTGGTTTACGTAAACTAAAATGTGAAATTTTGTTGTTCTAGGAATCATCATGCCTCCTCTAACCCACTACGACCACAAGGACACCATTAAGTACCTACCAAAACACCACAAAACCAAAGGCCTTACCCCAAACCAAGTAAACGTTTTCAAAGCCCTAGAAAAACACTATGTCCATGAGGGTAGAACCATTGACCCGTCTTTCCTAGAAGGCACAAACCTTTACGCCGATTTTGCCACAATCAACTTTGAGTGTCTTTTGAATATCGACGAGCCTATTTGTCCTAGGTTCATTCTAGAGTTCTATGCATCCTCCGTCCTCTCCACGGATGACTATGGTCATATGTCTATCAACTTTAGGGTTAGCGGTCATCAATACTCCTTCACTCTTGAGGAGTTTGCTCAAATCCTAGGTGTCCCAAACCGTGGTACTTGCCTCTATTCCGACTTGCACTCCCTCTCAACTCTTGACAACCTCCAAGACCGTATCCACCCTTATGACACACCCCTTGTCTCAAAAGACGTACTCCGTGACCACCTCTTTGTTAGAACCACCACCACTAGGAGAACCCGTTCGGGGAATGAGGTCGATAAGGACCCATATGGAATGGAAATGAACGAACTCAAGCCCCAATTCAAGAAATGGGAGGAAGTCCTTAGAGCCAATGTCATTTGCACAATAAGGAACCGTGACCATATCAACCTTTGCCTTTCCTACATGCTCTACTCCTTGTCCGTTAGGCAACCCTTCAACCTTGCCTACTGCATGGCCAAGAGAATGGCCGACATTCCCGTGCATGGCACAACGGCTATGTCATATGGAATGCTCTTGACCCGTCTCTTTAGGTTCATCTCACCCATTCCACCAACTTCAAATGGTCTTCGTCTTGACTACACTCTCATTCCACACACCTTTGTTCCACTTAGTGATAAGAGAGTTTACAAAGCCCAAGGAAAACGCCCACATCCTCCTACCTCATCATCTTCTTCCTCAATGAGTGAAGATGACAATTTGCCAAACTCTAGGCTCCCACCTCTAGAATACCTTTCTCAACTTCCGGATATTCCGAATGAGTCGGAGGAATTCAAGCAAACAAAGGGGATGTTCAAAAACATCAAGAGATTCCTTGGAAAAATGAAGAAGAAGATTGACCGTCAATGAGTGCGGGTGTGTTAGGAGTGTTTGGCACAAGGTGCTATTTAAACAATTTGGTTGTGTAAACAATGGTTCTCTTGAATTTATGTGTTGGTAGGATGTTTGATACTATTTGAAACATGTTTTAACTAACAATGATGTAGGGAGACAACTTTTGGCAAGTTGTCAAATTTTCATGTTTATATAATTTTCACTAAGTATAGTGAAATTCGCTAGCCCCCGGTCAAACTCCTATGCTATGCGTGTTTACATGTCTAATTTTTGCATTTCCTAACCAGTTATGAATTATATTTTTTGTTTTAGGACTTTTCAAAAATTTTTAAAATCGTCTCGCGGGTCAAAAACGTGGACTGCCACTTTTTTTAGCCCTGGCGAATCTGGCGGTACCCAAAATTGGGTTCCGCCAGTGCAATTTCTGGGAATTCCAGAAATGGCCCAACGGACCAGGCGGCACCCTCATATGGGTTCCGCCTGTGTATTCTGAGGGTGCCGCCAGCAACCTGCAGAATTTTTGTTTTCATTTTCACCAATTCAACATCCTAACACCAATATCCAATCCTTTTAGGTAGAAACCCATTTCTTGCAATGTGTTTAGCATAATAGGGTACTCATTCTTCCATAAACTTAACCAAAACCAATTCCCGCCAAAATTCAAAATTTGCCATAACAACCTCAAAGACCCCTCGCACATAAAGGAAGGAACCCTTTTAAGGGATCCTTGAAATCCCTGAGACTTATACTACCAAAAATCCACCAAAACCACTATGCATTTAGGGCAAAACTTGTCTTCTCACTTCACCATTTTCATTGGATTGTCTTCCATGATTTGACAACCTACAATTAGTTTTCCAAATCATTAGAAACCTCCATTTTTGTATGGACTAACATCAAATCCAAACACTCCTTTCCATAATCCTTCAACACTATAAATTAAGCCATCCTAAACACCATCAAATCACACCTTCCTTAACACAATTTCTGAAACTTATAAACCATTTTTCACCATGACTAAGTCAACAAACACCTCTCAACCATCAAGACCCATCTGGAAAACCGCCCGGATTAGTGTTAAACCACTATGGTCTAATCAACCCATCAACCTAAGCTCCTCATCCTCGGATGAATTCACATCACCCATAAAAAATGAACACTTTTTGAACCTTGCATCTCCATCACCATCACCCAATGTACCAAATGAGCTCACTCCACCACCAACTAAATCACCTATTGACCCAAATCCACCAAGTGCTCCAAGTCAACCATCCAAAACCTCATCACCATCACCATTACCCAAAATTGAGCCAATGGAACTATTTGGGTCTCCTCCCACATCACCACACCCATTTGTCCAAGATCTTAATGATCTTCCACCAAGACCTACACAACCACCACCTTTTGCAAATGAATCACCAAGGTCAATTTTTGACCAAGATAACCTTTTTAACCACATTCAACCACCACAACAAGTGTACCATCAACCTAAACCATTATTGTTTCACCCCATCTACCATGACATCCATGATCCTCTATATGGAGAACCAAACTTTGAAAACAATGATCACCCAAATCCACCACATTCTCAAGCCCAAACCTTTGAGACTTTCTTCACCTCATATGAGGAAATCCAAAGCATGGTTGAGAACCACCTTCATCAAGCAATGGAATTTCAAACCACATTGCTTGACTCAATACCAAATCCATCATCCACCCAAGAACCAAAAACCAACCAACCCTCAAACCAAGAAACCAAAACCAACCCATTTCAACCCACTCATCCCCATGCTTGCTCAAATTGTGAGCAAATGGGTGAAACCATCAAAACATTGCTTAACCAATTCCAAAATGAAACCCGTTTTGCATTCCAACACGTCATAGAACGTTTGGATGCTCTTTCCCACCCCAACAAATCCTAGACAATCCTTGGAGGCCGTTTGCCCCAATTTAGGAAAGTAGGATTTTATTTTTCTTTCTTGGTTATTTTTTAAGTTTATGTTTAGAAATAGAAGAATAGTTCTCATTTCTTGTCTTTTGACTTTTAAAAGTCAAAATTTTACTTGGAATGATATTTCTTTCTACTCACTTTAGTACATTGTTGGTTGATCATGTTTGTGTTGTCTTTGTGGTTGCAATGTGTGTGGTAACTACATTCTTGACTATATATATCACCAACTAACAATTTTTTTTGTAGGGTCCAAAATCCATGTTTCCCATCTTGGCACTCCATTTAGGGGGAGTATCGACCAAGGGGGAGCATTGGTATTATTCCGCTTCGCCACTCTTCTTTTTGTTTCGACAAAAAGGGGGAGAAATATATTAAAATTTCAAAACTTAATATGATTTTCATAACTTAAGAAAAACAAGTTTAATATTAATTTTTTTTAAGTCTTAAAAACCAAGATTTTGTGAGTTACTTAAAAACAATGTTTATGTTTTGTCATCAACAAAAAGGGGGAGATTGTTAATACAAATATCGCCTAAAAACGTTATTTAGATTTTACGATCTTCGCTAAGTTTTGTTAATGACAAATGTAAACTTTAGCTTCTAAGTAAAACATAATCTTAGTTTTAAAGACTTGCATAAACTAGACCTTTGCTACATTTTACATTTCATAAAACACAACATCTTTTATTTTCTAAAAATAGAATTGTCACATCACATTTATGGCAAGTTTTGTCATTATACATTTATGAAAAGAAATGTGTTTGACTTACTTTGATGTTGCTTGCAAGTTTAGTGTTTGACTTGATATTATGTGATGTAACATTGTTTGGTTTGCAAGAGTAATGAGATGTGACCTTGTTTGGTTTGCAAGATTTATTGCAAAACCAACTGCAAGCCCGGCGGTACCCTGGAGGTACACAGGCGGAACCCTTTTGAGGGGTCCGCCTGATCCGCCAGACCTGCAGAAGGTTTGGCTATAAATATTGAGCCACAAGTTGAATTTTGGCTCATCACTTGACAATATATTTTACACACACATTCATTCTTTCATCTAACCTCTTAACATTTCATATGTGAAGTTTCTTTTTGTAGCAAAGAGATTCACAAGCTTACTAAAAGTAACAAGTATTCAACACAACATTGCAAGACTTGTTAGCTTAGCATTGTGTAGACTTGTGTAGTTTACACTTCATTTGATTGTGTATTTTTAGTAGTGATCGGTTAGTATTTTAGTCCTCAAAATACAAAGAGTGTTGGGAGTTGTTGTACCCTAGTAAAAGAACTAACGGGAGTGGTTGTGCCCTTGTAAAAGAACTCGACATTTAGCTTTGTGTCGGTAAAAGTATAAGCGACGTGTAAGGTTTTCTCCGCCGGTGAAAGGAGCTTGTTGACTAGTGAAAGAAACTCTCGAGTTGGATACTCGGGGCCTGGACGTAGGGCAAGGAAAAAGAGTCCTTGTAGCCGAACCACGATAAATACTCGTGTTGTGGTTTGATCGTTTCTTTCATTTACTTGCATGTTATATATTGTGTTTGTGCATATATCTTTGATCAAACGGAAAGTTTCAAAGCTAACTTAACAAGTTAAAAAGATTTTAATCGGTAAACTATTCAACCCCCTTCTAGTTTTCCACAAAACCATTTACACCATCTTTCGATCTACACACAGCGGTAGGTCACGGTCGACATGGCATCGGTCAAGATCTGACGGTAGGTACACTTTTTGAAGGAGAAAGTGAATCATGGTTTGTAGAGAAAGTGACAAGATGTTTTTTAGTGATAAGAAAAAGTGTGAAGGAGAAAGTGATAGGTTTTATTTATGATAAGGAAAAAAAGAATGATGGGGCTGTAATTGTGATCGGGAAGAGAGACGGAGATGGAGATGGAGTTTATTTAGGGGAGCATTTAGGATTATTGAAGAAAATATGTAAAATGCCTTAAGTGCCCTTAAGCCTATAGAAATAAATATTTACTAATTTTCTTTTTTCTTTTTTGTGTTTTAAATGTATTGCCACTTGCCTTCCTCTTATTGGTTCTTGAATAGATCTCATTTTTAAAATATTAAGATTGTTCAAATCATATATATATATATATATATATATATATATATATATATATATATATATATATATATATATATATATATATATATATATATATATATATATATATATGGGGTTTATAATGAGATCATTCTTAAAATGGTAAAAGTAAGACCCAATATGGACCATTGGATCATTTTTTGTTATTAAATGAGATTAATGTTTGATGAATGGTAATATTGTAATTAACAACAACTCCAGGGGTATATGTATCATAGTATTACTAATGAAAGGCGGGATATTTTGCATCCACCTACAAATAAATAAATGAGAATATGATTTGACTTAAAGTCAAAGAAGCAGAACAACATCAGTTACAATTAAGTCCCGTCTTTCAATCCCTTCAAAAAATTAATTCCGTATAATCAAGAAATATATCTGGCTACACTTTGGCGATTGCGATTGTGTAGCAAGTGATTAAAAACTAGGGCTATAAAAAGCATGAGTATAATAGAAGACGAGCAAAGCATTGGTGATTTACCACCAATTTTGATAGGTAATTGATCCATCTTTTGATCTTTCCATTTTAATGTTTAGTGTATTGTGTAAGCGTGTACTGAAAAAAAATGCATACTTGCATGTTGATTTTGAAGTTAGAAGAAGCAGAAGGTTAAGTGACCAAATGGGGAATGATGCTGGAGGATCTGGTGTTACCATTGATTTAACTAGTGACCCTGAAAATGTGGATGTACCAGGTATGAATATACAAACTTTGAAAACTTATTTTGTTGTTGGTGATATGTAAATGTGTTTCTTGGTAGGAGATAATTGGAATAGTTGTTCTAGACATGATTGTGTATTAGTTATGGGTTTGAAAATAACATAGACATTAGCCTTGAACTATGTATATGTGTATTGGAATGTATCTGTGTATATGTTGCTCAACCAAACACCCAAGTAGGTTATAATTATGCTCAACCAAATACACATTTAGCTTGTATATGATCTGATAGGTAATATGTAATGTATCGGGATGTGTTGGGATGTACATGTGTACATGTGAACGAATCAAATAAAAGGTGTAAAGTTTTTGTTGTACTAAACCAAACAACCATATGGCTATACAGCTTATAGGTATGATGAAACAAACACATATATATGAGGTAAGTTGGATGCGAATTAACCAAAGAACCATATAACATGTGTTTGATCTGGTATTTTGGGTGGCATGTATTGTTGATATCGGGATGTATCTATGTATCTGAGAATGAACAAAACACCCCTGTGTATCTATGTATGTATGTGCTGAACCAAACACCCTTATATCTCGTTAACTGGAACAAACACTCATATAGGTTATATGTAATGTGGGTATGTCAACTTGAATGTATCGTTGTATCGGGATGAATATGTGTGTTTGTGAATTAACCAAATACCCATATAACATGTATTTGATATGGTATGTGAGCTGGAATGTATCGTTGTATCAGGATGTATCTATGTATCTGAGAATCAACCAAACACCCTTTGTATCTATGTATCTATGTGCTGAGCCAAACACACTTATATCCAATAGTTTTGGTGAAACATCTACCCATAATAATTGTATGTGATATGTTTTGGCAGCTGGTATGTATATTTTTCAAATCTGGATGCATCTGTTTGCCTGCGAATGAACCAGCGACTAATATGAGGTTATATATGACTAAACCAAACACACATATAAATTAGTGGTAATATGTCAATTGGTTTGTATATGTGAATCCGTTTTTGAATTGGTATGTATGAAGTTATAGATATATGAACCGTACATACATATAATTGATATGTGAATTGGTAAGTGATGTAGTTATTATAAGGATTCGTTAGATACATGTGATACAATGCGCGGAGCCGATTAAAAAGGCCATTATTTTTATTTTAGTGATTTGAATAAACATATGTACATGATACAGGAACTGGAATTCATGGAGGTAATAGGAGGTCAGGAACAAGAAAAAGACGTTTAATGAAACGTCCTGTGGGTAGTCTGGAAGGGGATGTGTTTATACCTTCGGTTATTGGGAAAATGGAGAAAGTTGATGAACGGGGTGAAGTGAATAAGGGACATCGGAAGAGAAGTAAATTCATTATTATTTCCAAGGTCAAAGGTGGTGATGATGGTCTCGTGAAGAAGGATGTTGGGAAACAAAAGTTAGGTTTGAATTAAAAATGTGGAAAAAAAGGTCTAGTTGATGAGGAGAAGGAGCATGAAGAAGATGTGGATAATGATGTCGGGGTGAGGAAGCGAATCTGCAAGAGTAAGTTGTTTGCTGAGGCTGTAGAGAAGAATAAAGGTGAAAAGGGTGTCGGTTGTAAGGTACCTGATGTAGACCGGGTACATCAACGAATATCATTGTGGTCGTTGCATCGCCTACTACCAAACTTGTCCACAAAGCAGAGAGAAGATGTTAAGGAGATGGGGTTTGGAGCCGTCCTTGGCTTTAAGATTAAGGATGTACCAACTAGGTTAAGTTATTGGATGTTAGATAACTTTGATGAGGATAGATGCGTACTGAATGTGGATGGTAAGGAAATAAGAATTACGAAGGAGAAAGTTAGGGATGTGCTTGGGATACCAATGGGGAATGTACCTGTGGAAATAGTTGATGAAGCTGATTTCAGACACCCTCTTGTGGTTGAATGGAAGAAGCAGTTTGAAAGTACGACAAGGTATAAACACATCCTCGTCGAGAAACATATATACACCCAACAAGAAGGAGGGTGGATGTTTAAGCTCAATTTTTTGGTTCTCTACTTAACATCAATTGGAGAAGCTAACAAGAACGCTACAGTGAACTTAAGGTTTTTTAACTGTATCCAGGATGAGAACGATATCCCTGGATTTGATTGGTGTAGCTATGTTCTTGGGTGTCTCGTTAGGACAAAAAAAAGTTGGATTAGGACTACCCATTATTGCGGGCCAGTGATTGTTCTGTTGGTATGTTTTTAAATATAATGTACTAGTTGATTTTTATTTTAAAACTAAAATTTGTTGTGTATTGAAATATGTAATGATCCCATAGGTTGTGTACGCTGAATCAATAGCGCCAAAGTGGAGGAAATGGGGATGTTCAAATGCCATTGGTAAACAGTTGGACAGTAGACATTTTCAACAAATTAGAAGAAGAGAAGATGAGTCCGAAGAATGTCGAGGTGAGTCCAAATAGTGTTGAGGTAATTATAAGTAGTTTTAAAAATGAAATTGGGGCGTTAAAAGCATGTTTGTGAGTTCAAAAAAAATGTATCGTTAATCTACGTATACGCATGTTAGTTGTGCTTCAGAATGGAATATAAATGAGAAACTAGAAGCCCGTGTTTTGCTGGCTATTACAAAAAAAAGTAGTGTTATTTATTTGGTATGTTGTAACGTGTATATGGTACATGCAATATTTCATATGTTGATTTGTAATTTGGTTATTGTGTTGTAATACAGGAAACTATAAAGAGTCTGGCGGCGAAATACAAAAAGCGGGTGAGCTTATAGGTGAGGCAGACGAATCCTTGGATGCGACGCTTGAAGAAAATCCTACTAATGAAGGACTTCTTCAGATGAAGGAGCTACATGATGCTTTGTTTCGTGCACGTGTGTTTTGGAGCCATCAAGTGAGAGTTTGAAACCAACTGAGGATGGGAATGATGGGGATTATTGTACTCCGGAAAATGATGTACCAAAGACATGGAGTTCCAAGGATGCATCAGATGAACCATTCCCGTTTACTCAGTTTTATGGGACACCATCTGCTTATGTAGAATATAGTGAGCAGTTGTCAGTAGAAAGAAGTAATAAAGAGAATAGGCTAAGAAGTGATAAGGTAACTGTTTCAAAATTTGATTTGAACATAACACAACCACCTGCAACACAGGGTAGAAGCGTAGATGTGTCAGGTGGGGACAAATTATTTGCTAAAGCGGAGGAGCTGTTGGAATCCTTACAGGTTTATGATTCTCAAGATCTACCACATTTCAAATGTTTTACTCCTGAAAAATTAAGAGTTGGTAGACAAGAATCAGGTTTTTCGGGGAATGTGCCTAATAGGGCAATTACTCCGTACACCATTTGTGATGTAGCACCTTTACAGACCATTATCCCAAAGGATACGAATGTTAGGCCTAAACGTTATGGCAGACCAGCGGAAGTCTTATGTTCCCCGTGGGTAAGAAGGGCATGTTCTTTGGCTGCTGGTTTATCGAGGCACGAGAAAAGAGCTACTGATTGTTTGTTCAGTGGTCGTTTATAAGAAACGTAAGAAAACATGTGATACTACTAATTGTTACATATAACCTGTTAAATTTTTATGTTTATTCATTGTTATTTGTGTTATAGGGACATCATGTTCCAGACTGATTATGCATATGCACCGAGGATCGTGTTTGAGAGCTTGTACCCCGGAATAATGATATCAAGTGAGGCGGTAGACATGTTTACAAAAGTCCTAAATGATTCTGAGAGATACCGTGATCCGAAGAAGCTTATGTGCAAGGTGTTTTGTGATACTTCACTTATGGTATGTATGATTTAAGACATTAGTAGAATGGTACATGTTAAGCATATTATTTATGTTGTTAAACTATAACTAATAAAAAATAATTTACATGGAAACAGCGCCAATGGGATGTAAAGGATTTGAAAGGCAAAGGATTGGATGTCAAGGAGTCATCAGATAAATTCATTAAAGGCATGAAGGGCATATTGGAAAGCACAGTGTATGAAAGTTTGACTAATGTGGATTTGGTAATTTTCGTGTCCTAAAAATGGCATTACCTAATTAGTGATACGTAAGTGTTAAAAAAAAGTTACTTATTATAAAAACGGCTAATAATCTATGTGTTTATTTTTATGTGATAGGTGTTTTCCCCATACTCCAGGGTAGTCATTTTTACGTTGTATGTGTCCATCTCAAAAGGAAGGAGGTACATATCCTGGATAATATGCTTTCCGAGATTGAAGATCCGTCAAAAAGCTACGGTGGTCTTGTTGATTTTCTGGTACGTTTAAATACGAATGAAGTTTGTCTTTTTAAGTACTGTGTGGTTAAATGCATACACTGTTTGTTGATCAAACCAACAGGTCTCCAGGTTTGAAGACTTTCTTTCATTCGAAAATCATCCAGCACAGGGGTTTCTCAGGTATGCTAAAAGGATGATCTTACACTTGGGATGTATGACTAAGAATAACGTCATTGACTGTGGGGTTTTTGCGATGCGACATATGGAGACGTACCTCTTTGGCAGGGAATATGATGACCTTTGTGGGTTAAGAAGAGAAGGGAAGGATCAGCAGCACCAACTGGATGAGCTCCGTAAGAAGTATGCAGCAAAATGCTCTTGACGGACCTAAACCAGAAGAAAGCTGACTTTGAAATTGAAGTTCAAGCGCACAAATTGCTGCCAGCTGCAGAAAGGCAAAGGTTAGAGGCTGCTTCGTATGAAACATGTAATGCGCGTGTTATGAAAATGCTATAGCGTGTCAGTGACATAATAAGTTTTAGTTACTAGAAGACTTGTTTACTGGAATGGAGTTATGTTACTTTTGGATTATAATGGTTGGTGTAGCATAACTTAGAACAAAAGGTTATTTTGGTACACTAAATAGTTGAACTGATGTGTAGCAAGATGCTAATCTATCTATTTATGAAATGTTATTTAAATTCAGTATTTTATTTCCAAAAAGTCTAAGTTTTTATGGTACAAACTTGTATAGGTTTGAGTATAGTATATAAGTTTTAATGGTACAAACTTGTATAGGTTTGGTAATAGTATATAATCTAGAACCATGTAATGTACAAATATATTGCAGGCCAAAACAACAATGCTTTCAAATGGTATAAGCATAATTGCATACAAACTTGCTTTCAAAATGGATTAAAACGTGTACATGTGTTGATCGAAACACCCCCATAACCTGTGCAAATGTATCCGTCTATGTATGAATGAACCGGTAATCCCATCTAACTTATGTCTGATGCATTTGCTAATGTAATGACAATAACAGAAAAACTGATGCATATGGAGTTAATAAAGAGAATGGGACAATTAAAAGTATAAATGCATAAAAAGGACATGATATTTTTCAAAATTAAACCGGCACACTTCAAGTTCAATAGTAACCAAGAACACCGTTAACGGCTAACGAGAACGTAAATAGTACAACTTTAAAACCAAAGACATGGAGTTTCAAGGATTATTGTACTCCGGAAAATGATGTACCAAAGACATGGAAAATGATTAAAAAGCTAAAGTAACTACTCATTGTCGTACGCATAAATTTCCTTGTAGAGAACCTGGTGCACGGTTTTTCCTTTGTCGTATTTCCTGTGGGGGCAGTTCCTTGCATCATGGTATCCGTACTTGCCACAGTAATGGCATAGCCGCATTCGGTTGTTGGGTTTCATGAAACCGATGTACATTTTTGGGTTACTAGACATGCAACAATCACCACCTGTAACTTTAAAATTAATAAGATAGAACGAAAAGAAATTTCATTTATTAATTGTTAAAGAACAGGAACCCGCTTTCGTATAAGAATGTAGCGACTAAAGTTTAAATAGAAAGCATAGTATTTACCATGAATGGAATGTAGCGACTAAAGTTTAAATAGAAAGCATAGTATTTACCATGAATGGAAGAAATGTGGAGTGAATACATGATGAATACTTGGCTGTGAATTATGAGATATGATGAATAGCTGGTGTATTTATAGATCGATTAGGGATAATGGCCATTAAGGCGGGGGATTTTTTTTTAAATGAGCATATCATATATAATGGGAAGATAATCATTCACATTAAAAGGATTAAATCTCAAGCATATAAACCAAATAAATGTTACATATATCAGCAAAAAAAGCATAGGTAAACCCAATTTTGATGATATCAAAAAGTTGTCCCAAACACCCAAGAAAATAAGGTGACTTATGCAGCGGAAAAAAACCAGTAAGACATGGAAGGTTTTGGAGGCTGGTGACACATAACAGATTAAAGTATATGCTACTATAAGAAACACATGGATATACATGGGGAAAACCTGTAAGACATGGAATATGGGAGGCCGGTAACCTATAAGAAACACATTCTCGGAAAAGGAACTTAAAAAACACATGGATATAAGTTTCTTTGATGGTACATACATACATTCTGGGAAAAGGAACTTAAAAAAATGATAATGTATTGAATTAAAATAAATCAGAACTTGAATTTGGAATACGAAAATAACCAATAAAGCGTTAACAATATTGTTTCAACAAAAGGACTAATATTATTTGAAAGTAAAATCAAAGACCCAAAGTTATTATGCATCATTGTCTGGATCGTCCATCTCTTCATCATTTGCTTTCTTTTTGGTGGGACAGTTGCGAGAATCATGATAAGCAAGCTCTCCACAAGCACTGCATTTACGCTGATTCTTTTTTGATTGATTCATTGCTTTCTCGGCTTGTGTTTGATGCCTCTTCAAATAAACAGATCCTTTATTATGACATTCAGGGGCAATAATGTTAACCTCAACAGGTTCCGTGACACCAAGCGCAGCAGCATACAATTCTTTTTTGCTCATTTCAGGGGCATTTGGGATGTCGATTTTCACTTGTTCTAGTAATGTATCAAGGTCATCCTTGTAAATGTGTAACTTATGAATATCAGTGACCAAACGGGTGACCGAATCTTCAACAGTGCCGTAAATTTCCTTCAGAACACCATTAACACATTCTGCCGGATTTGACAAGCTTGTAACGTCCACGGGCCTTGTGACAATCTTGTTGGACAGAGCATACTTTAACCATCTTCGTTGCAAGTATTTTCTAGGGAAATGGAAGACCTTGGACATCCTAAAAACATAAAAAAATATGGCGGCAAAGCAACCCATAGAACTTGTACTTTAAGCAGATGCATTTGATGTCACAACTAGCTGGCACATAGTTGACCTACATGTTAAAGGAAAACTTGATTTAATCTGGGCATATTAGTGATATATTTGTATAACATAAACAAGTATACGGATAGTGTTACCTCATATTTAGCTTCAACAGATACACCATGTATCGTTGTGTAATCAGCTTCAATATCGCGAATCATATAAGTAAGTGATGCATCATCCTGTTGAACACTAAGTGAAAAACAATGAAACAATGACTCGAATATCTCATCCTGAACATCATAGAAGACAGTGTGTGTATACAGTTCTACGGCTTCCTTTTCAACCTCTAAGTGAGTTTTGAAATCCGGTGTTGTGTATTTTGAGTCATGTGTATTTTGAGAGTGGATACTTGTTAGTTGAAAAGAAGCTTTTAAGTAATCGATTGAAAAAATGTTAAACAATTATATATAACATAAGTATGACAACTAATTTCGTTATAATGTAGTAGTCACTTTTACAAGATGCATGGACAAAGCATGTATACACTTTGTGGGTGAAGTATAAGATATTTCACATTTTCTTTCTTTCACATTGATGATTAAACATGATTCACTTTTATACTCTTACGTCTAGACTTTCCTTGTCAATTGTCATCCCCATAATTCTCTGCTACTACAACCACTCACATATCCATGCTAATTACTCATTCTTAGTACGCTGTCTAATCTACAACATTATTTTTCAGTTTATACAATATCGTTTAGTAAAAATACTGAAAATTTTGTATCTGTATCTTTTTATAGCTTAATATAGGTTGTGTTTTTTTCCTTGCTAAGCACAACCCAAAATAATTCATATATTGAATTTTGGAACTGATCATGTGTTGTAACAAGTAAATTTATTACTTTTGTAGTATACAAATCACTTCGTTGATAACATAAAAGATTAATAAAAATACACATAGTGATATATATATATATATATATATATATATATATATATATATATATATATATATATATATATATATATATATATATATATATATATATATATATATATATTAAGATATGAGTTTTTAAAGATAGAAAAATGGTAAGAGAATGTTGTATGAAGATTTACCATGTTCTAATATTCACACCACTAACAACAAAATATAAAAAAGCACAAGTAGAAGTCCAAAACCATAACAAGTTATTACTTCAATTGAAAACCGGTAGGATTGTTCTTTTTCCTTTTTTCTTTTTCTTTTTTTTTTTTGCATGACTCACAACTAATGGCATGGTTTATCCCTACCCTCCCCTAAAATTTATCCCAACCCTCCCTATTAGGGAGGGTGTACATTTTTTTCTTTTTCCTTTTTCTCTTTTTTTTTTTTTTTTTTTTTTGTAATTTTTGTTTTTTTTTTAATTTTATTTTGTGAAAATGATTTGATTTTGTGTAATGTTTAGGGTAATATATTTTGTGTAATGTTTTTTGTTGTGTTTGTTTGTTATTAACGTCAAATGTATTTTTATTTAATTAACAACAACAATAACACCTTAAATATTATCACATCAAACAACTACAACAACAACTGTTATTATTCAATTAAACGACAACATTACCACATTATTTAAAAACAACTACATCTACTGCATATGAAGATTATTCATTTCATTTAAAAGATCATTGAGCCTTGCATCCGACTGACATGCGTGATCCTCAGGATTCCTTGCCAATTCTAACACTATCTCCAGCGTCTTATTGTTGTCTTCAACAGCTTGTTTTGACACAACGTCTTGTTTCTTGCTTCAAGCTGGTCAATCTTATTATCTTTAGCAACGCAATTTGAGCACTGCGTTGTAGAAGAGGCTTGATTAAAGTACTTGTTTTGAAATTCAGCTTTCCACATGAAGTATCCACACCCATAGTCATCTGTACCTGGCTGTTACATGTTAAAAAAATTATTTTCTTAACAAACAAATTGTTTACATATTTACATAACTAAGCAAACGTATGATTATTTACAACTGAATAAGGACATGCATAATACAGTTGGCCACGAGAACCATCTCTATAGGATTTCCGTTTTATAATTAATCATCTCTCACATCGACACAAGAACGGATTTCTTCGTCCCACCTGACCAAAGAATTTGCATAATAATTTATAACATCAATCAATAATGTTATTAATAATTTAAATAAATATTTAATCATTTAATATATAATACAAATAGTTATTTACAACATATATCGGAGAGGATAACCATCATTTTTAAAACATTCTAGAAGGTGCCTCTCATACCACCCGATGAACAATGAACACCCACATTGGGCGACTATATATAGGCTCGGGATTAGGGTTTCGCAACCGTATGCAAGAAGATAACGCATAACTCAAATTTAGACAAGATATCAGAGAGGATAACCATTGTTTTTAAAACATTCTAGAAGGTGCCTCTCATACCACCAGAAGTACAACATATATCGGAGAGGATAACCATCGTTTTTAAAGCATTCTAAAAGGTGCCTCTCATACCACCCGATGAACAATGAACACCCACATTGGGCGACTATATATAGGCTCGGGATTAGGGTTTCGCAACCGTGGGCAAGAAGATAACGCGTAACTCAAATTTAGACAAGATATCGGAGAGGATAACCATCGTTTTTAAAACATTCTAGAAGGTGCCTCTCATACCACCAGAGACCCCGCGACACCAAAGTTTCAGAAAACACATCCGGTTCCAAAAGGTTTTTTTTATTCTGTGGATGCCTTGCAAATCTCATCACTCTCCTCGATCTGAGTACCAAAGATTGGATTATCAGAAATCAAAGTGAATTCATAAAAAAAAGGTTAATAAAAACGTATAACTTTTGGTAACATGTGTCCATATCTAATTCCTAATGAAAGTGGATTGATGTGAGTGAGTTCATCTGTGAACTCCTCAAGAAGAGGATCAGCATCAGGATGTGGAAGTGATGCCTCAACATACTCAATGTCTCCATAAGATGCACAATCTTCGCTAAAATCGGAGAAAGTCTCAAATTGATCTTTTGAACACTCAAGAGGGGAAGGAAAGTCACACATATGATCAAAAATTCCCTGTGACTCTCTTGGGATTGGGACAAGGTTCTCAACACTAGACTTTATGAATTTGTCCGATTCCTTTTCAGAAACAGTGCTAAGATGCTCGTCCCCCATGCTCAGAGAGTGAGTGTGAACTTTGGGTGTGATAACAACAGACTGAGGGAGTTGAGAAGGACTAGCAGATATGGATTCTTCAAGTTCCATTTGATCAACGGCTAGTGAGTCTGTCACATTATTTTCTCCCTGATTTTCCATAGAAGGAATCGCAACTGATGACTTTGATGAACCCTTATAAAATTGAAGAATATCAAGGGTATCTTCATCATCACTGTCATTAGCATCTAAAAGAGCAGCATTGCGAAATATAGCACGTGGTTTAGCTTCTTGTTCTTCGACATGTAATTCCTCCATGCTCTTTTCATTTCTAGCCTCTCGTTCTTTAGCAAATAATTCTGCCATAGATTTCTCATGAGAGTTTTGAAACGATATACTAGCCAACTCCTCCTTAAGTTATTTCAATATCTCAAGAGCCTCTAGACAAAGGTCTTGCTGAATTTGAGGAGTTGCTTGGATCATTTGGTACTGTGGAGATTGGTCTTGAAACGAATAGTCGTAATTGTTACAATGAAATGGATTCCTTGTATGACAATCCGAGCTGTAGTAAGGACCTCCACAGTACTCACAATAGTTGAACTGATGTGGCTGTGAGTCATATGTACTGTAGTCATAATTGTGATCAGGAACCTGCTCATATACAAGCGTGTTTCCTGATTGACAATCAGAACTGTAGTGTGAACCACCACAGTACTCACAACAGTAAAACTGCTGAGTTTCATGGTGTGGAAGCTGATGGAATAAATCAGTCGTATCATGGTAGGAATAGGGATTCTGGTTATAGACAGACCCGTTTCCTGACTCTACCATGCCACAACTGGAGCAATTACCACCATTATAAGGACTACCACACCATTGACAAATAAGAAGGTGAGGATAAGACATAGAAAGAATCAAATGGTTTTGGAGGGTAAGGAATGGAGAATCAAAAAGGTAGGAGGGTAAAGATGGATATTTTTGAAACTTTTGAGAAACATTTTATAAAAATAAGAAAGAAAATCTTTTTGGGTTTTTGTGTTCGTTGAAAACTGATTTAAAATGTTTTTGGAAATCGTTTTTTAAAAACCAAATCGTTTCCTCTTAGATCACACTAAGTAATCCTTGAGTAATATGAAATGGTAAAATTTACGATTTGTTTTGTTTTTATGAAAATATGAAAATATGAACAAAGATGGTAAATATACAATGAGCGTATATCCAGATTCACTAATCTGCAAAACCGTTTAGAATACGCACACAACCTCCTCGGCAGCGGCGCTAAAATTTGATCGGCTCTGAACGGTCAGTGCAAACCAACCATAGATGTGGTCAATCAGGTCAGACTACATGTGCCAATGCTCCGTAGAAGTATAGTGTTTCCCCGGGTCGTTATGTCCTAACGAGGTGTGAATGGTATTAAAACGGATTGTGATCGGGTGAAAATGAATGGAAAAAGGGGTTTGTGATTAATTGAACTAAGCAATATAAGAGGAAATAGCTTAAATAAGCTATATTGACAAGAACTTGAAATCAAATTAACCTAAGACGTTTTTAAAAACAGAAACGCGTACGTTTAATTAAAAATAACGCGAATGTACAAAATAAAACGTGAGTTTTGAGAAATAAAAGGCCTACGGATATGAAAATTATATTTTTACAATCCTAATGATAAAAGAAAATTTTAAGAAAAAGAAAAATAACTTTTAGACTATTTAATTATTTATTATTAATTAAATACTAATTATTAATTATTTAAATTATACTAAAATACAAATAATTATGATTTTAAGCTAGAAAAATAAAAATTAAATTTGTAAAATTCTAAAATAACTTAAAACTAATTTTGAAACTAAAAATATATTTTTCCTACTTTTTAAATAATTATTATTAATTAAAAACTAATTATTAATTAATTAAAACTAAATTAAATTAAGAAAAATAGCAAATGAACAGTGAAAAATCTAAAACTTTTTCTAAAAATACTTTATGATGACAGGAAGCTAGGAAAATTATAAAAATGAAAAGTGCTTTTTGAAAAAGCTAAAAATAAGCTAAAAAACTTAAATAGAAGCTATCACTTTATTTATTTTTGGATTTTTCTTGTTTTTCTTTTACAAATCTATTAAACAACTGAAAATAAGGAACTTTAATGAAGACAAACTTTTTGGAACTCAAAAATAAGCAGTTGGTGAGCTTATGAGTTTGGCAGATTAGCACTTAAAGCTTATTAGGACTTTGATGATTGAAAAACTGCTCAAAATGCTATACTAAGATTCCAAAAACTAAAATAAGCTACAAACAGATCAGTTACACTAGAAATGAACCAAATAAAGGAATTAAGCACTGGGAATAAGCTACAAAAAGCAAATAAGCAAAATCCAAAGTTAAAAACCAACACATGCCAAAATGGGTCACTTTGCAGGCTTTGTGGGGCCCACTAGGGTGATTGGAAGCCCAAAGTAAGAATGGATCCTAAAAGCTGAGCTTATTGGCTTTTCAAAAATCCAAAGCTTAACCCCTGGGTCCCACAAATAAGCACTAGAGGTGCCTTGGAAGTTGGGTTCATACACACTGATCACTCAGTTTGTGGTCTGATCAGGTTAACTTCAAGGGCACAATAAACTATGTGGCAAGGACCTGAAGTCCAATATAAGCACAAATCTAGCTATACTAATAAGCTTTCCAAAAAGCTAAAATGCAAAGGGTGGGGCCCAAGTGTTGTTGCCCATGATGGAGTCAATCTCATCATTTATTGCTTCTTTCCAGAAAGCAACATCCTGGGACTTCATTGCTTCTTCAAATGCTTTGGGATCTTCCTCAACGATGAAGCAAAAAGAGTATTGGTCAGATACCTCATCTAGGGGTGTCCATGGTACTGGAACCGTCCCGAACCGGAACTGTCCCGAAAGAACCGGGTCCAAATGATTTTGGGGTCCTGACTCTTTTGCTATTTCTGAGCTCATGTTGTTGAACCACAACTTCATCAGGGGCCTGAGATTATAATTCATCAGGGACCTCTGATACACCAATGTCATCAGTTCCATTTAGAATCCTTTGACTTTGTCTAGGGACTGATGAGAATCTATTCTCATCAAATAGTGCATCCCTTTATTCAATTATTGAATTAATTGAAACATATTCATTAGGTTCAATAACATAGAACCTATAAGCCTTGGAATGCTCAGCATATCCAACAAGATGCATTCAATGCCTCTTTCACCCAAAGTTTTCAACTTAGGATCAAGGAGTCTTACAACTGCCATACAACCCCATACCCTGAGATAATTCAGGTTGGGTTTCTTTTTAGTCCAGAATTCATAAGGGTGACTTTGTTCCTTTTGTTGGGAACCCTATTTAATAAATAGCAAGCTGTTAACATAGCTTCACCCCCGAACCCTTGACTCAGTCCTGAGTAGGACAACATGGAATTAACCATCTCCTTCAGTACCGTGTTCTTCCTTTCAGAGATACCATTTTGTTGAGGAGTATAGGGAGCCGTCGTTTCATGGATTATACCAACAGACTAAAAATATAGAGTATCCATGTACTCACCTCCCCTATCAGTCCTGAATCTTTTGATGAGGGAGCCAACTTGCAATTCAACTTCAGTTTTAAATACTATGAATTTATCTAATGCTTCATCCTTGGTATGTAACAGATAGACATAACAAAACCTAGAAGCATCATCAATAAATGTCATAAAGTACTTCTTGTTCCCTAAAGAGGGAGTGGCATGAAAGTTACACAGGTCACTGTGTATAAGCTCCAAGAGCTCAGTCTCATGTTTTACACCCTGAAAAGGTTTCTTAGTGGTTTTGGTCAACATGCAAATTTTACACTTTTCAGTGTCCATGTCAAATGCTAGGATTAACTCTTCCTTAGACATATCTTGCATCCTTAATGAGTGTCTAAATACTCATCATTTTATACCAATCTCAGCTGCCAAAACACACAAAAACACTCAAATATGCATCAAAATACTTAAAATATCTTAAAAATGTGTTTTATATGTTTCAAATGCAAAATATGTAAAAACCGATGAAAAACGTACAAAGTTTGTATAATTGGCAGTTTCAGTCCCTCAAGTTTCATAAATTGGCAAAACTAGTCCCTGTTTATTCTAAAAACTTGAAAAAGTCATGAAAGGACCTTTTTAATCATAAAGTTACATATTTAGTCCTTTGGTGCAAAGTTTCACAAAATTACAAGTTTAGTCCCTGTACTTTGCAAATTGACATAAATGGTCCCTGGGATGTTTAAAACTTTGAGAAAAGCAATTTTGGTCCTTGTACTAATAATCTTTTGCAGGAATGGTCCTTGGTGATAAGTTTGGTGAAATTACATAATTAGTCCCTGAAGTTTGGTGAATTGACAGAAAAGGTCCTCGGGGTATTAAAATGGAAAATTATGAAATCAAGGTCCTTGGGTTATTCAATATTGGCAATTATGGTCCTTTGAACTACTTTGGGAAAATGCCAATTCAGACCCTCAACTTTCACCAAATTACATTTTTGGTCCTTGTGATTTAATACCTAAAAAACCAACCGGACCTATTATTATTATTATTACCCAATTAATAAACCAAATCCAAACCCAACACTCACCAAGCCCACCCCTTCCTATTTTACCCAAGCCCAAAATGAATCCAGCCCACCACTTAAATAATACCGGGTCAATGCCCTGGTCAAACACCAAAACCACCCCAGCTTTCCTATTCCCTCCCAAACCACCACCTCCACCTCTACTACTAAACCACCTGGTATTCCACCTCCACCTCACACCCCAGCTGTCCTACCCACTACTCTCCACCTCCACAACCTTCCAAAACCCCTAAAAACTTCTCCACGCAATCTACAGTACCCAAAGACCCTTTGGCGCCAAGTTATTGATTTAAACGGTGGAGATGTGTTTGACCAATCCAAAGGCTCTCAATTGGTGGGAAATGTCTCTGTGGGTCCCACAAGCTCAGAAAAACTCTACAAAAGGGAAAAGAAGCTGTGGTGATAAAGTATTAGTGTAGTCTTAGAATAAAGTAGTCGTAGGTAGTGTAAACTCTTAACTCAGTTGTAATTTTAATTAAAACAGCTTGGTCTCAGTTAATTTCATGTATTACAATCCTTAATTAAAGTTAATTTCTAGTTTCAGTTGCTATTTCAGTTGATGCCATTTTCAAGTTTGATAAAAATCACAATAAGTTCAAGTGTTGTTATTAGTTGTTGTTAAGTCAGTTCAAAAGCTCATATAAGCTCTGACAAAGCTTATTAAAGTTTTTTAATATTCTCAGAATCCAGTTTAGTGGTTAAATGCAAAAATTCCAAGAAAATCAAATAAAATAGTAGAAAAGTAAAAAAATCATAAATAGAAGAAAGAAAAGCATGGAGCATGTTGAATCCTGGATGAACATGGTATTAGAGTCCTATGGGGGACACTAAGTATTGATTGGGTTCATGGTTCATTGTTTCTCAGCCTATCTTCATTTGTAAGAAATTCTTCAATTTTTAGTTTTACTAGTTTTAATGTTTTTGTAGTGTAATTTTAATTCAAATAGCTTTAATATAGTTAACTTAATCTGTTTCAAATTTTAAAATCATAGTTTTAGTTTAATAATTACAAGTTATAGTGTAAACTGCCTTATTGAGGGGTGTTTGGCTCAGACTTATTCACTGTGCTCAGGGCTGTTTCTAAGGGTTGTGTTTGTTTACATAGTTTACTTAGGTCCCAAATATCATAATTCAACTCAGTAGTTAAGTAGTTAAACACTGAAAAGTCAAAATCCAACTCCAAATCCCTTGACAGTTAACTGTCAAGGATTTGAGTCACACAGACCCTCACTTTAGCTCATAAGTTGTAGCTTTAGCTTATTTTAGGTCTATCATAGCTTATTATAACTTAATCAGTCAGTTAGAAGTGTTAGAAACTCAAATTAGTCAACTGTCTTAGTTTAGTTAAAAAGTCAAATTTCATATAAGCAGAAAATCTCAATATTTCAAGGAATTGTTGTGAATTTAGCAGAAGGATTCAGACCTTGTGCTTTGTAGGAATAATAGTCCAACACCTCAACTTTCATTTCACACCTTCATTGTATTTTTAGGATTTTTGTTCTGGGCCCCACTCACTCTCAAACTCACATGCAGGGCAAGGTATTGCCCTGTTACATCAGACTCAGTTCATCACCACCACTTTGGTGGTGATTTGTGACCACTTCAATTTGCCCCACACCATAATTTTAGGTTCTCCCAACCCCCCTCCTACCAGGGAGTATTAGTTGACCCTTTGTTTGACCTAGGACCCAGTGGACCCTACTTAGTTTTGCATAAAAACTCTGTCCCTAATCTGTCTCAGATTCCAATAAGCCAAGTGCTTATTTTGAGCTTTTTGGCTTATTCAGTGAACACTTTGTGTTTTTCCTAGCTTATACTAGTTCACACAACTTAATAGAACCAGAAAATACCATAGTGGGTCCCACATAAGCTCATTTGAGCTTATTTGCCTTTTCAGTCAACAAAAGTCAAATGTGGAAGTAATAAGCTTCCACAGTGCTTATTAATAAGTTAAAAATTAATTGTTTTTACAAAAGTTAGTTATTTTTAGGTATAATTTAGTTTTGTAAAAGAAAAAATCCAGAAAAGACAACATAAAAATAAGTGATAGTTTCTATTTAATTTAATTTAATTTTAATTTTCATTTTTAGATTTTTATTAAGTAAGTTGTGTTTTTATATTTTTATTAATTTCCTTTTAGGTTAAAGTACTTATAATAATTTTCTCAGATTTTAATTTTGTCTTTTAGTATTTATTAGAATTAATAATAGTTTTTATAAATAATTAATTAATAAATAAGTTTTAAATAGCATAATTAATTTTTATAAGGTAATACCTAGTTTTTTATATTTTTCCTAGCTTTTATAAGTTATAAAATAGTTTTATAAATTTTTCCATAATTTTCTAAGTTAGTTTAGTATTATTTGTAATTTAAAATAGTTTAATTAGTATAATTAATATAAATAGTTTTTAATTAATAAAAAATCTATAAAAAGACAAAAATATTTATTTTTAATTTTTATACTTTCTTCAAGTTCTAATTTAAGTTTAGAAATTATTTTTGTAAGTTTTTAGTTTAATTTGTAGTGTTTATTATTTTTAGTTTTTATTTAAGTTAGTTTTAATTAAATAGTTAAATAGTTTTTAATTAAATAATTAATAATAAATAATAAAATAATCTAAAAAATAATTTTCTTTTTAATTTAATTTTCTTTTAAGTTTAAGTTTATATAATTTTCAATTTTAACCCCTGTAGTTTATTTTTCTTAAATCTCACCTTTTTCTCAGTACGTAGTCGCGTCTGATTTTAATTTGGTGTACGTTTAATCGTTTTAGATATCTAGGTTTTACGTAATCGTTCTAATAGTTTATTTAAGTTATAAAACCTTAGTGTAATCACACACACACACACACACACACACACACACACTTATACCTTCCCTGTTCACATTCACTGATCACAGATTCGTTTTTAATACCATCACAACCTCGTTGGGACATTACGACCCGGGGAAACACTGTATTCCACGGAAGCATTTGCCTCAGCTGTTTGAATTTTACGGTTGACCATTCACAAGTGGTTGACCAATAATTATCTGACCGTTTGAGGCGAATCAAAATTTGGCGCCGCTGCCGGGGAGGTTGTGCGCTTATTCTAAACGATTTTGCGTATTTGTGAACCTGAATACACATCTTTTGTATATTTACCATCTTTGTCCATACTTTCATCAAAAACAAAAAAATCCAAAAATATTTTCTTTCTTATTTTTATAATATATTTATCTAAAACCACAAAAATATCCATCTTTTCCCTCTTACCCTTTTTGATTCTTTCGCTCTTTACCCTCTATCCATTTAATTCTAACTTCTATATTCTTATGGCATCTATCGACCCCGAATTCTTATTCACGCTTGAAAAGTATCAAGCCTTGTCCAAGATGTCTAGAATTCGTGTTGATCATGATGATCCATCGTTTCATATTCCCTCTCCTGTAAGGGAAATGGAACGAGAAACCGGGGTGACAAAGGACCCTGTACTTTCCTCTGACAATGAAAGTGCTAAATACGTCCAACCTACGGTTGTCCAAGAATCTAAGCTCACAATTGATCCTAACCTTTCACGGTTTACGGTTAAAAGTTTGTCAAGCAAACGTACCGAGCTTAGGGCAGTGACTGAAAAAGAACGATTTGCCTAATCTTCACATTTATCAAAAACAAAAACCCGAGACCATAACGGAAGTGGTGGAAATTCCTAGCTCTCAGAGCACACCACTTGTCCCACCTCCAGACTTTGTTCCTTGTGTCGGTTGTGGTGAGCCTCTTTTCGGTTTTCCATGTCGTTGGTGTACATGTGAACAATGTGGTAATGATATTCAAGACGGGAGTTGTTTGTTTTGTGGATCGAGTAATTCATTTGCTTATGATCCTATTCAAAACTCATTCAACAACTCCTCAAATTTTTCCAACTACCCATCACATTCATACGAGCAAGAATCATATTATCCAAATCTCAATGATGCTTCGTATCAAAATACACAAAGCGAGACTCAACAGTTTTACTGTTGTGAGTACTGTGGAGGTCCACACTTTAGCTCTGATTGTCAAACAAGGAATCCATTTCCTTGTAACAATTACGACTATTCGTTTCAAGACCCACCTCCACAGTGCCAAATAATTCAAGCAACTCCTCATATCCAGCAAGACCGTTATATAGAGGTTCTTGAGAAACTCAAAGATCTTAAGGAGGAGTTGGCTAATGTTTCGCTTCACCATGATCCAAGTTCTTCTTGTGTATATTGTGGGGGTCCTCATAATGATGATCAATGTCAACCTTCCGGTTTTGACACATCTACACCCCCACAATTTCCACTCATTCAAAATTCTCGTGATAAATCTATCACAAAATTACTTGCTGAAGAACGAGATTCTGGGAAAAGCATGGAAGATTTAATTGCTGAGCAAAGAATAGCCAAAATACGTGCCAATATTCACTATGCTGCTTTTTATGATGACGATGATGACAGTGATGATGATGATAACATTGTTATCATTCAAAAAGATTCATCGAGTTCATCAGTTGAGACTTCTTCCATGGAAATACAGGGAGAAAAGAATATAACTGAATCACCAGTAGTAGAAATAATGGAACTTGTAGAATCCATTACTGCTAGTCCTTCTCATCTCCCTCAGTCTACTGTTATCACACCCGAGGTTCCCACTCACTCTCTGAACATGGGGGACGAGCATCTTGACACAATTCCTGCAAAGGAATCTAACGAATTCATAAAGTCTAGTGTTGAGAACCTTGTCCCAATCCCAAGTGAGTCACAGGGAATTCTTGATCCTATGTGTGATATTCCTACCCCCCTAATAATCCAAATAATCAAATTGAGAATGTGTCTAATTCCAGTGATGATTGTATATCTTATGGAGACATTGAGTATGTTGAGGCATCACTGCCTAATTCTGATGTTGATCCTCTTCTTGAGGATTTCACAAAGGAACTCACTCACATCATTCCACTTCTATCTGGAAGTATTGATGATCTCTCTGACTTCGAAGCCGATATGGGAGAAACTGAAAATCTTTTAAACTCTAATCCCAACATTGAGCTTAGTACTTCACATGCTGATGAAAATTCTTTATCTTCTGGAGACATCAGTCATGTGAAAGGATTACCTTCTGAGCTAGTTATCTTAGAAGAAGAGAATGATAATCACTTTGTTCCCGAAGCAGTCAAGACTACTCTCACCAATCCTCTATATGAATTCGAATCTGAATTCACTTTGATTTCTGATAATCAAATCTTTGATATTCAGAATGAGGACTGTGATGAGTTCACAGCGGAACAAGAATTCACAGATTTACATCTCCTTGTTCCTGAAGCATTCAAAACTACTATCACCAATCCTCTATTTGAATTCGAATCTGAATTCATTTTGATTGATAATCCAATTTTTGATATTCAAAATGAGGATTGTGATGAGTCCACAAAGGAACATGAGTTCACAGATTTACATCTTGTGAATGATTCTCTTTATGAGGAGTTCTCATTTGAACTCACTCATATCATATCTCCACCGGAGTATGATAACTTCTATTTTGATCTAGACATACCCATAATATGTCTTGATCAAACGAGCTTAAAAGAGGAGATTCATGAAACAATGAATTCTCCTATTGAAGATGAGGAGTTAGTTATGATTTTCATCATGACTTTCTTTCTTTTCTTCATATATCCTGTTCCCTATCATGTTCTTCACTCTTTCGGGAGTGAAGACATTATCTTTGACCCCGGCATTCTCATTTATAAATTATGAGCCGGGTACTTATCTCATCGGTGTGGAACTTTCACGTGCTTCAAATGTTTATCCAAACATCTTGAATGAAAGTCCGATGCAGATTGTCTCTTCCACATCATGCTTCCCTATGGACAAATGAATTCGGGGTCGAGTCAAGTTAGCGACTCGGTAATCAAAAACAGTAGCATGTATATAGGGTTTTCACCCGTGTGTACCACCCTAGTGTGGGGGAGATGCCCCACATGTTGTATATATATATATATATATATATATCTAAAAAAAATGTAAATATAGTGATAGCTTCTATTTAAGAAGTTTTATCTAAAAAAATTAATAAAATTGTATGTATATACATCTTAAATAAAGGCTATGGAATATTTTTCTTCTTACGTTCTAAGTGTTGGTTTAACACCAGGTACTTTGAATATTGAGGACAATATTCAGTTCTAAGTGTGGGGGGAGATTCGTTATTCTAACGAATTTAAACACATGTTCCATCAAGAACCCCTATTTTAGCCAAAATTTAAAAAAAAAAATTTCTCACTTAGAACGCAATAAATGGTTATCAGTCCGCCATGTCTAACCCACATAAGGATTGGCTAATCCAGGAGCAAACGGTTCTTGGTAAAGATATCTCAAACCCGTTGATGGCTTGCAATTTGCCAAAAATTGTATGGTTCCTCAACTCCCCATATCCTCAAAAGCAAATGAGTTGGCTAGCCCGCAAGATTATGGCTTGTGGTAAAGGCCGTGGAAAAACCATAATTGGTAATCAGCTCATCAAGATGTTGACTATTCCATCAAGAGTTGGCTAGTCCAGAAGCAAACGGCTTTTGGTAAAGACAAATCAAATCCGTTGACAGCTGGTGATTTGCTCAAAATCACACGGTTATCAGGTGTACCAGAGTTCTTACACCTGGCTACTCCAGAAGTGATGGCTTTTGGTAAGGAGTTTTTCAAATCCATTAAGTTTTTCTCAAAAGATTGCTAGGGACTAGCAATAGTTTAGTGTGGGGGATTGATGAGTGTCTAAATACTCATCATTTTATACCAATCTGAGCTGCCAAAACACACAAAAACACTCAAATATGCATCAAAATACTTAAAATATCTTAAAAGTGTGTTTTATATGTTTCAAATGCAAAATATGCAAAAACCGATGAAAAACGTACAAAGTTTGTATAATTGGCAGTTTCAGTCCCTCAAGTTTCATAAATTGGCAAAACTAGTCCTTGGTTATTCTAAAAACTTGAAAAAGTCATCAAAGGACCTTTTTAATCATAAAGTTACATATTTAGTCCTTTGGTGCAAAGTTTCACAAAATTACAAGTTTAGTCCCTGTACTTTGCAAATTGACATAAATGGTCCCTGGGATGTTTAAAACTTTGAGAAAAGCAATTTTGGTCCTTGTACTAATAATCTTTTGCAGGAATGGTCCTTGGTGATAAGTTTGGTGAAATTACATAATTAGTCCCTGAAGTTTGGTGAATTGACAGAAAAGGTCCTCGGGGTATTAAAATGGAAAATTATGAAATCAAGGTCCTTGGGTTATTCAATATTGGCAATTATGGTCCTTTGAACTACTTTGGGAAAATGCCAATTCAGACCCTCAACTTTCACCAAATTACATTTTTGGTCCTTGTGATTTAATACCTAAAAAACCAACCGGACCTATTATTATTATTATTACCCAATTAATAAACCAAATCCAAACCCAACACTTACCAAGCCTACCCCTTCCTATTTTACCCAAGCCCAAAATGAATCAAGCCCACCACTTAAATAATACCGGGTCAATGCCCTGGTCAAACACCAAAACCACCCCAGCTTTCCTTTTCCCTCCCAAACCACCACCTCCACCTCTGCTACTAAACCACCTGGTATTCCACCTCCACCTCACACCCCAGCTGTCCTACCCACTACTCTCCACCTCCACAACCTTCCAAAACCCCTAAAAACTTCTCCACGCAATCTACAGTACCCAAAGACCCTTTGGCGCCAAGTTATTGATTTAAACGGTGGAGATGTGTTTGACCAATCCAAAGGCTCTCAATTGGTGGGAAATGTCTCTGTGGGTCCCACAAGCTCAGAAAAACTCTACAAAAGGGAAAAGAAGCTGTGGTGATAAAGTATTAGTGTAGTCTTAGAATAAAGTAGTCGTAGGTAGTGTAAACTCTTAACTCAGTTGTAATTTCAATTAAAACAGCTTGGTCTCAGTTAATTTCATGTATTACAATCCTTAATTAAAGTTAATTTCAAGTTTCAGTTGCTATTTCAGTTGATGCCATTTTCAAGTTTGATAAAAATCACAATAAGTTCAAGTGTTGTTATTAGTTGTTGTTAAGTCAGTTCAAAAGCTCATATAAGCTCTGACAAAGCTTATTAAAGTTTTTTAATATCCTCAGAATCCAGTTTAGTAGTTAAATGCAAAAATTCCAAGAAAATCAAATAAAATAGTAGAAAAGTAAAAAAATCATAAATAGAAAAAAGAAAAGCATGGAGCATGTTGAATCCTGGATGAACATGGTATTAGAGTCCTATGGGGGACACTAGGTATTGATTGGGTTCATGGTTCATTGTTTCTCAGCCTATCTTCATTTGTAAGAAATTCTTCAATTTTTAGTTTTACTAGTTTTAATGTTTTTGTAGTGTAATTTTAATTCAAATAGCTTTAATATAGTTAACTTAATCTGTTTCAAATTTTAAAATCATAGTTTTAGTTTAATAATTACAAGTTATAGTGTAAACTGCCTTATTGAGGGGTGTTTGGCTCAGACTTATTCACTGTGCTCAGGGCTGTTTCTAAGGGTTGTGTTTGTTTACATAGTTTACTTAGGTCCCAAATATCATAATTCAACTCAGTAGTTAAGTAGTTAAACACTGAAAAGTCAAAATCCAACTCCAAATCCCTTGACAGTTAACTGTCAAGGATTTGAGTCACACAGACCCTCACTTTAGCTCATAAGTTGTAGCTTTAGCTTATTTTAGGTCTATCATAGCTTATTATAACTTAATCAGTCAGTTAGAAGTGTTAGAAACTCAAATTAGTCAACTGTCTTAGTTTAGTTAAAAAGTCAAATTTCATATAAGCAGAAAATCTCAATATTTCAAGGAATTGTTGTGAATTTAGCAGAAGGATTCAGACCTTGTGCTTTGTAGGAATAATAGTCCACCACCTCAACTTTGATTTTACACCTTCATTGTATTTTTAGAATTTTTGTTCTGGGCCCCACTCACTCTCAAACTCACATGCAGGGCAAGGTATTGCCCTGTTACATTAGACTCAGTTCATCACCACCACTTTGGTGGTGATTTGTGACCACTTCAATGGGCCCCACACCATAATTTTAGGTTCTCCCAACCCCCCTTCTACCAGGGTGTATTAGTTGACCCTTTGTTTGACCTAGGACCCAGTAGACCCCACTTAGTTTTGCATAAAAACTCTGTCCCTAATCTGTCTCAGATTCCAATAAGCCAAGTGCTTATTTTGAGCTTTTTGGCTTATTCAGTGAACACTTTGTGTTTTTTCTAGCTTATACTAGTTCACACAACTTAATAGAACCAGAAAATACCATAGTGGGTCCCACATAAGCTCATTTGAGCTTATTTGCCTTTTCAGTCAACAAAAGTCAACTATGGAAGTAATAAGCTTCCACAGTGCTTATTAATAAGTTCTAAATTAATTGTTTTTACAAACGTTAGTTATTTTTAGGTATAATTTAGTTTTGTAAAAGAAAAAATCCAGAAAAGACAACATAAAAATAAGTGATAGTTTCTATTTAATTTAATTTAATTTTAATTTTCATTTTTAGATTTTTATTAAGTAAGTTGTGTTTTTATATTTTTATTAATTTCCTTTTAGGTTAAAGTACTTATAATAATTTTCTCAGATTTTAATTTTGTCTTTTAGTATTTATTAGAATTAATAATAGTTTTTATAAATAATTAATTAATAAATAAGTTTTAAATAGCATAATTAATTTTATAAGGTAATACCTAGTTTTTATATTTTTCCTAGCTTTTATAAGTTATAAAATAGTTTTATAAATTTTTCTATAATTTTCTAAGTTAGTTTAGTATTATTTGTAATTTAAAATAGTTTAATTAGTATAATTATTATAAATAGTTTTTAATTAATAAAAAATCTATAAAAAGACAAAAATATTTATTTTTACTTTTTATACTTTCTTCAAGTTCTAATTTAAGTTTAGAAATTATTTTTGTAAGTTTTTAGTTTAATTTGTAGCGTTTATTATTTTTAGTTTTTATTTAAGTTAGTTTTAATTAAATAGTTAAATAGTTTTTAATTAAATAATTAATAATAAATAATAAAATAATCTAAAAAATAATTTTCTTTTTAATTTAATTTTCTTTTAAGTTTAAGTTTATATAATTTTCAATTTTAACCCCTGTAGTTTATTTTTCTTAAATCTCACCTTTTTCTCAATACGTAGTCGCGTCTGATTTTAATTTGGTGTACGTTTAAACGTTTTAGATATCTAGGTTTTACGTAATCATTCTAATAGTTTATTTAAGTTATAAAACCTTAGTGTAATCACACACACACACTTATACCTTCCCTGTTCACATTCACTGATCACAGATTCATTTTTAATACCATCACAACCTCGTTGGGACATTACGACCCGGGGAAACACTGTATTCCACGGAAGCATTTGCCTCAGCTGTTTGACTTTTACGGTTGACCATTCACAAGTGGTTGACCAATAATTATCTGACTGTTTGAGGCGAATCAATCCTCTTAAAATGTACATGGCTAAGTCTAGCATGTCACAAGGTAAAATCATTCAGTTTAAGGGTTCATCAAAGTCACATGTTACCAAAAGTTATACGTTTTTATTAACCTTTTTTTTTATTATCATCTGCAGTGTTGGACTTTATAAGGCGCTTGAATGATGATGCCGATGTTGAAGTTGCATTATTAATTTGGGTAGTGGACTTATCACCATGGGCATCATTTGTCGGCAGTGGATCATTTTCTGTTTCTGAATCTTCAATGTCCACACTGAAAAAATGGTATTGCATGAATAAGGGTCTATAAAGAAAGACATGTTGTCATGATTGTGTTTTTTTTGTAGGTAAATACTATGTGTTTTGATTACCTCTTTCTTCTCTTATCCTCTGCAGGTTCGGAT